>OX376655.1:10620000-10813958 GCA_947386135.1 Melanchra persicariae
AAAAATTACCTCAAAAGTAACCTAACCATACAAAAAAGCGATCTATCGTCAACATTAGTGCAAGTAGGAGCCAACATATATGGAATCAAGTATTGAAGCTGGCAATACCGCATTCACTATAAATCATGCTAACTAGACGCTTGTGGTACCAACTCCCATCCTTTGTGGAGGATGAATACAATGCGTGCCTCGCGATATCGCCCCTAATGACTGTGCCTAACGAACTATTAAAGAAGCCTGCTTAAGGCACATGGATGAAGGTTATAATTCAATTTATATCAGATTTGCGGATTTTAATACCATTTGCTTGGTACTTTTTAAGGTTCTGCGTGGTAATGGTTCTGATGAAGACTTTATTGGTATAGACTCTGTTATCTGACTGTGAGTTAGTCTTTATTGATTTGTTCTTATCTGCACTAGCATATGGCAGTCTACAGCTAACTCTATGAATATACCTAAGCTTTTTCTGGCTAGTGGGACTTGAATACAATTCTATTTGAATTACTTCGCTAGTTACGCAACTATTTTAAACAGTGAAATTTTATTTATTGCAATATGAAGAGGAAAAAAATAATTCTATAGGAACCCTGATCCGAAGAACTCGCGCTTGAACAATTTAAATAAAGTATTTTTTTAGCAGTTTTGCTTTGAAGAATACATTGCTATTTGGCTACACATTCACATCATTGTTATTTATTTATGTGGTAGGTTATATTACTTTTTTCATAAATTTCATTTGCAGCACCATCAAAACCTCACTTGTCAAAATATATCGTGTGGTTCGTAATGTTCGATTTTTAATGCTTTACTTCGTTTTAGTATGTGACTAGACATAACCAACCTTGGCTAGACAATTAGAGACGGATAGACACTATTTTACACCGATACCACGTTAACCACGTAGGGGAGAGCGGGGCTGGTACTAACAAA
The DNA here is from genome assembly GCA_947386135.1 of Melanchra persicariae. Lineage (NCBI taxonomy): Eukaryota > Metazoa > Arthropoda > Insecta > Lepidoptera > Noctuidae > Melanchra > Melanchra persicariae. The sequence continues at coordinate 10,620,931 of OX376655.1, forward strand.
TTTTGTAATATGGTTTATATTTTTAATGACAATGAACTTTTTTGTTTATTTTTTTATTCATAGCATGCTTTGGTTATTCAGCTATGATATTAGTAACAAAAACAATCAGTAAGGTAACTGCTTTCGGAAATAGAGTCATCCAAACCAATAAAATCATTTGTTAATACATACCCCGTATCTGGGGTAAATATTAACGGAGCTGGGGTAAGTATTAACGTAAGGGGCAATTATTAACAGAGGCTAAAATTCTATCAAATAATTAAATAAAAGTCATTCATGTTAAAGATTTTTATTTGATATGAACAAATCAGTACTTTGAATGATAGGAACTGAAAGAATATAGTATGTAGATTCTTTTAAATGTACACTAATTAACAATCATTGAATATTAAAGTTTTTTAGTCTACAAAAATTAGTACAAATACTTTTAACTTAATATTTAAAAGTTACTAAACCTTTTAGTGTCAACAGTCATAAATAGTCACCCCGTTCTGCAGATGTGACTGCCCCTACTTGCTTGGAACCTCGTTGAGCTACCATTTTTGCTTTTGCACCGTAGTTACTCCAGTGTCGTCAACATTCCAGATTCTTCTTGGAGGGACATTGTATGATCTTTGAAGCACTTCTTGATATTTTTCGAAAAATTAATGGATATAGTACGATTAAAGGATGTGGCCCTGCTTAAGCTGGTCGCCTCAGGACTTCGAATAGACAATATCGCGTTGCGCTTCATAAAACCGGAAAACCAATCTTTGCCAGCCTTTCCGTCTCTTTTCCAAGATTCTGAAATATTTTCGATCTTGTATCGAATGGCAAGCTCTGCTAATTTCTTGACATCATCAGGTAGCAATCCAAAATAGATATTGGCACATATTATTAAAAAATCTGCCATCATAGCTTCTTGTTCTGAATTTAAAACTAAACGGTTTTTGTATAACCCACTTTAATAGAAGTTCCCTCCCTTTTTTTCTTAACGTATTTAAACGGTGTCACATGACAAATATCGTATTCAGTGGCAAGAACTCTATATTTTCTGTTTTTTTTCCAGACTTCCTTAGCTGCCAGCTCAAATACTTCTTGAGACGTGGACCCCCTTGTAGTCTTTCTTTTGTAGTTTTTCATTCTGTAAGAAAAACATACCTATTGTAAAAAACACTCGGTTAATACTAAATTCATACGGGGTAGGTATTAACATGTTAATACTTACCCCACTCAATTTGTTAATTTTAGCCCCAAGGTCACTTTTTTCACTTTATAATTTCCAGAAAATAAATTAGTTAAAATAATTACAAACAAATAATATAGTGTTACTGTCAATAAAATAGAGCTCGATTCAGGATAAACTATAATTTGATTCAGCGAATAAATAAATCTTAAATCAATTTATTGTAAAGCACAAAAAGTTCGCTTACCTGTCAATCTGAGGTCGCTGCGTACAACTATTACAAGCGATGGCCGGTTGGCAACTAAGAAGTCAGGAGACATTCGGCGGTGTATTCAGTGTTTCTAAACCGAGTATCATATTTTTAACACTTCACGTTTGGCGGGAATCAGCTTGTTAATTCTTACCTCCGTTAAAACCAGCCCCGCTCTCCCCTAATTAAAATGCATCAAAGCAACCAATCTGGAACAAATCCCATTTTCTCGCACAAGCTCGCACATTACGCATTATTGTAAATAGGTACTCAGTACATACATAAACAGCTACTTACTAGATAAATACAACATTTTGTCAGTTACGAATTGTCGGCGCACGAGCTCAGGAACGGTTCCCTGAAACCGTTGACTCCGCTAACACGCACCCGGAAGGAGATCGGTTTGCAAACATTGATAGATCTCATTTCCTGGGTGCATTATAAACTGTTGACTTTCAAATATCATTTACATTTAAAATTAACTTCTCGAATATTGAAGAGGTAACTGTGCTTGAGAGGAACACGTGGCTCGCTAAGCCAGTATGCAAATCCGCGCGACTATGTGTGCAGGCTACACGGCCTCACACCCACACGCCTGCATTGGCTTCCATTCATAAAACCATGGCACTATCTAACTATGAATTAATTGCAACATTTGAATATGTTTACTCTCACAAAGGAAGCGACCATTCAGAAAAACTTGCCCGAAAACTGGTTTGGCACGTGTCAATGAACGACGGGAATATTTTAGACGCCATAGAAGACTCGGAGTTGTCGGGTTACATGATTTAAACCGTTTAATAGACGCTCGTTCGTATAGGTTTATATCAATTTATATTATAACGATTTCTAGCGACAGCCAATCATACATATTTTGTTGCTGTCATATTTTAATTAATATATTAATTCAATATTATTAAGATCTCTTACTTTATGGCGTATAAATAAGTAAAATTACAGTTCCTCTCATTAAAATAACAGTTACTTTGATCAGAAAAACAATAATATTCCAAGTGCTAAGTATGTCTGTTTGCGCACTCGTATTAGCGTGTTTACTTTATTGTACTATTCCAACTTTTTTTACTTCTAACTTGACAAAGTCTATACTTACCGTGGTAACAAATGTGTTAAAATACTTACCCAAGTACAGATATAGGCTATTTAATGGCTGTACCTATATTGCCAAGCTACTAACACAAAACTAAGGAACTGTTGTGGTCTGTAAAGTAGGTAAGTGGAAAATAGCCAAGAATAAAGAATAAGATCTTCATTTCATGTAATAGAAACTTTGTAATTTTGCAGTAAGTTTTTCCAACTAAGTATAACTTTCGATTCTATGCGGACAGGAAGTCATAAAGCTGGACCACCAACTACTATACCTATATACTAGCACACAAACAACATTACATCAGACTAGGAAAATGTTGCGCAACATTATTACCTCAGTTACTTCAGTTGCCATTAGATTGCAGATTTTTCACGTTGCAAATGTGACCGTCGTGCCTATGAATGAAAGTTGGCGACCTCGAAACGTAGGTACGTAGGCGAATGCTGTTGCAAGCCGTGCGGAGCAGCTCGGCGGGCTCTGCTGCCGACCGACGCTCCATTCACAAGCCCGACGGTGGGCGTACGCAACACCCGTTTTATAACAATTCATGCAACAACCACTGACACACTTTTCATTCAAATGGACTTGGAATGTTACGCGACTGTTGCCTAATGTCGTCGTCAGCATTTCAAAAATAGCAAATATTTGAGCGCCAAACAAACATGTAAACACTTAACTTGGAACCGTTCGACGGTCTGTTGGCATTGACTTGCTGAGCTGTGACTGCAAACGAAACGTGGACGCATTGAAATTAAGTACCTACCTCTGGATTGGGCTTCATTCATACTCGTAGATTCATTCTACTTAAGCCACTTCCCGTTCTTAAGTAGGTACCTATACACTACAAAGCATAGCAAGTTTCTTCGTGGTTTTAAGATTCGTGTGATTCTCTGCTTTAATCTTTTCCAGAAAGCATGGTCGACCAACTTGATGTTTTGGAAGAAAAATATAGCAATTCTAAAAATAAAATAGCTTCAATAAGTGGAAATTCTATTAGATGTTACAGTTTAACGCGATACCTCGCGATATAACGACAGCTAGTTAGCCGATAGCATCGCATGACTAGAAGCGAGTTCTTTACGGCTCCTTACTTTAAACACAGATGTAAGATATGCATTAAACCAATTTAGCCTATATAGTTGGTCATTTCACAAGGAACTGCGTACAGCCGTGGGCAATAATGCGATGTAAATTATGGATCTTTATTGCGTGGCTAGCCTTCGTGACGGTCGTGACCGAAAAGACGAAAACAGATATGAACTTGGCCATCAAAGCGAGGGGTCACACGCGTATGTGAAACTGCCATCACGTCGCTTAGTAATAGGTGTTCGGTAAAGTTAATTGCAGGTACGAGGAAATTAATATGTTTTTTGTTACTTAGTGTTATATGCTGGAGATTATCTCTAACACCATTCCTGTAGGTGTTGAATTGCAATGACATCATCAAACGCTAATCTAAGAACTTATGTAGTTGCTTAATTATTACTTTATTTATATCCCATCTTAAATGCACACCATTCTATACAGTTTTCCATGGATTTCCCCGTTTTTAACACACCAGATTATTGTGTGTATGTTCGAACCACTTACCAGTACAAACATAAGTTCGATGCAAATGGTGCTGTAATTATTTCATTCCTAAGTTCCTATAATTTGTTTAGACATTGTGTAACTCAAACAGGTGATAATAAATAAAGCTAGATAATTCACAGACTGCGCTAATCGGATCGTGTTTACATAGCGAACGACTTCAAGTGTATGGCAGCCCTTATCTGCCGGCCACTTAAACTGTAAACACATTGGAACGCCTTGTTCAACAATTTATTGTTTACCTATTTCTAACTAAATGCTATACATGCCCTTGTTAGGTTCAGTTCTGTAGAACATTTCCCATTTGTGCCGTGTGTGATTGTCTTCCATGCAAATTGTGTGTTGTAAATATATCGGCGTATGGTCACATATCTGGTACTATTTCCATTTATCGTCACACTAGCAAACTTTTATGGAGTCGCTAGTTGTAATATATTTTACTTGTATGTCGCTACCACAACGATCTAAAACAGGTCTTATTCATTGACGTTACCAAACAAAGAAGTAGTAAAATCATGAATCGATTGTTCAATAGTTTTGTGTCTTTGTGTGCCGAGATTTCAGAATGATACCTATCGACAGACATGTGCTTACATTAAATTACTACATCCAGTCTCAATTGATTTCACAATTGAATATTTGAAGTTTTATGTTTGAGTTTAGATTTAGGAATATTGAGGGAGGAAATGAGGAGAGAAACTATAAACGAAATCCTTTGAATAGTTCCTGGCCCATCGAACTTGAATCTTGATGCATCCTGTACGTGTGAACCGCCCAGTCCCATTTAAGGTTCTCAGACTGGTGACCAATGTCGGTGATGCCTGTCGGAATGTCGTGCCATATAGGTTAGGAGCTTGCGCTTCAATGATAGGAAGGTCGCCCTTCATCAGCGCCTTCATGGACCAATAGCTCCTCCAGGCATTCTCGACTCGACGGCGACTTTGCTAATTTATTATGAAAAGAAACCCATAACTTATTCATCACGACAAGCACAGGCGCGAAGTCATCCACAGTCCACACTTTAGGTTCCAAAGATGAAATAAAAGATAACATTAGAACAGGAAAACATATATACCTATAGTAATAATAAAATATTCTGTAACAATACAAACGCAGACTCACTATAACTCACCCAGCCTCTTTGTGTCCAGCTAAAGTTTTTCAATAGCGTCTCATGAGGTCCGCAGCCATAATTTTCGTTAGGTAACTTAAATGTGGACTTGAAGCCATTATATAAAATTAATAGCCCGTTCACCAAACAATTACCCGTCCGGTTAAATGCTATCAGCAAATCTATGGGTTGAAATCTCATAACCTTTTGCCTTCGAGTCAAACTAACTGTACGTACGTACGTACTTATGTATGGGCCTACGGCAGACTGTACGAAGAGAGCGTTTACACTTAACGCTAAATAGTTTCCTAAGATAATGTTAAAGACGTCCTTTATGCAATTTGGTACATTATTTGATTGTGTAATTAGTAATAAGCATTTACCTACCTACGCTAAATGATTGGGAACTCCAAATAGGGAAACATAAATTCAACGCATCAGACGGTGTGAACACAGGAAGGTTATTGATTTGATGATGTACCTAAGTAAGTATATTCAGGTTGAAAAGACTTCATTGTTTTCGGTTAACGTTGCCTTTAAATAAAACAACTAAATTAAAACAAAAAGGGTAGGTAGCTACGTGTAGGTGGTGGTTTTGACTTTGTAGTCTGTTCTTTTTCAGAATAACGCTTATAAAGTTCCGACTGCTACGTCGAGTTTATTTCAGTTTCCCTTTATGTAAATTCTCTAGTCATCTAACAATATTGAGAGCGACACTACTCGTGACGAGGCACTTAGTTTAGAATAGATTCGTTAATTCACAAACAGTTTGCAGCACAGCATAAAGTGGCATTGAATTGATTTTCGTGGCGTATGATGCGCGCGCGTCGGTTATGTTATGAATGGGCCGTAGACGCCGCAGTGAATCACGCGCGTCCATTCATGCCGCAACGCCTCCGCGCGCCGCACGCGCCTCTCCAAACAAACGCATTATTTGCCAATACAGTCGTATTGTCTTTCATTTGCACCATCAACCTCTCACTTCCTGCCAGCGATAACGCTCATTATATCCTCTGACTTCACTATCATTACTGTCTTAGCCAGATACCGAGCTGCAATACCTTTTAATTCTATGAGACTACCATTGCATTAAATGTCGATTTCCCGTTTGAATCTTGAGTCGTGAAATTTGAAATGAGACGTTAAAGTTCGGTTAATGATCGCCTCTTGCCGTGTGGCTTGTCTAGTTTAGTTTGTGTACCCGTATAACCCTGGCTTGAGGCCTCGACAACAATCACTTTATATTGAAACATTATATCAACAAAATGGTGCCTTGACCCCTTCTAGTGGTGAGTTCGCGCGAACTTGTGAGTGATGTCGTGACACTTGAAGCGACACTGAACTGATATCAGCACATATAATCGACACTTTGAGAACGTCGCAACACAGAAGGAAACTCTATCAATTATCCCGTCGACTTCATAAAAATTCTATCGTTCTATCTGACATCTTTTAGTAAATGAGCATACTTAATTATACTTCGGGTCATTTGCCATTCTCTTCGACATAAAAACCAAGAATTAATGCTGAAATACTTTTATATGAGCTAATTTAAATAATTCAATGCAGATTCGACATAAAAATTAATGGTTCGACTTAAATGGAATCTAATTCCTGATTAGGCACGGTGGGATTATTGGTTTATAAGTATTATACTTATAGATGCCCTGGAGAAAATACCAAAATATTTGTCCGAAGTAGGTACTTGCTCGAAAATCGGATTTATATAATTAATGGTAATTATGGTAGTTTATCATAATTTATTGTGATGTACCGTAACCGTTAACATAATTAAAAAGAACAATAATTAAATAATAATTATTTTCGTTTAAACACTGCAATAAAATGAACTGTTGGAACATAAAAAGTTTATTCCATCTTATAAATTGAGCATGTAAGCTTTTCTAGATAATTGAAATAATATAAGTGCTAAAGAGGTCATAAAAATATCTGGTCCGCATAATATGATAATATTGATTATACCTATATAAATATATAAGTATAATAATTATATATTTAGTTGCAGCATAGTTAGATCTGTGGTACCGACGCGACGCACTGGTGGATCCAGGGGGGGGCTAAGTTCGGGAGGTAGGTACAGCTGTTTCGGATTCGGCGGGAGGAAACATCCGGGTGTTTTCACTGTGAAGATCCCCCGGAGGACACGGTGGAGGTCTGCCCCGCTTGGGCGGAGCACCGCCGTGTCCTCGTCGAGACGATCGGCGGCGGCGATCTCTCGCGTCCGGCCCTGGTTCAATCCATGGCCCAGAGCGAGGAGGCATGGAAAGCCGTCACCTTCTTCTGCGACGCAGTAATGCTAGTGAAGGCGGAGGCGGGCCGCGTGAGGGAGAGACAACCGTCACGCCCCAGCCGCCGCAACATAGGTAGACGCACCGGGCGTCGGGAGTCGCTGAGCGCGCGGTTCCCGGCCACCGTAGGTGCTGCGGACGGCGAGTGTTGGGTGGCTCGTCGTCCGATCAAAGCCAGGCCTAGGCCGACGGTGCGTTAAAAGAGATGTCAGCATAGGACAGTAGGGGCCCGTTAGGGCCAAAGCCTGCCAGGGTTGCGAATTTTATTGGAAAAAGTTACCGCGGCCCTGGAACGCAAAAGACACTACGAGGAGCATGGATGGGTTTTAGTTAGTAAGAGTCTGACATTCCCTCCCGCTCCACCCAGAGCGGAAGGGCTCCCAATAAGTCCGTGATAGTTTTAGTAGTCTACATCCTATCAAAATATTTGAGGAATTTATGAAAAGTAATCCATGGAGGTTTGTTATAATAGCAGACACGATAGTAAAACAATGGCGCATTGACTCCATGAGACGACGTTACGGCTAAGAGGATAGCAAAATAAAATGTTATGTGCTTTTTTAGTGTTTTCTTTGCAAAACCTACACTCAACGGGGTCAAGCCCCCCCCCCCCAAACGTCAATCCTGGATCCGCTACTGTACCGACGGCATCGGCATGCGGCATCGACGTCTCACAACATAATTAGGATCGGTTACTTAGGTACTGGTGGGGCCACTTAGCGTGTCGTTTATTGAATGTGTATCGGCCGAGGAAAGTTTTAATGCTTTTTAATGAATTTAAATGTATTCTTAATTACAAACTGGTTCAGGTGCGTTAACCTGCATTTAGAGTACGTACCTATATCGTATTTGTCGCTCACTCTACTTACCGTTTTCCAAAACGACTTTGCAGTCGATCGATTAATTAGAAATTTAGCTCGTTTGACAGATACGTACCGGAATTATTTGAATATTACCTAGATAGAGGGTAAACAAAAAAAATATTATATAGAGGTATAAAGTACAAAACTGTAATTTCTGTATTGTTTATTATAAATGGCCTGTTAAATTGTTTTTAATATGTTTACGTTATTCTGCGTAAACATATACATTTAAAATTCTAAAGGAAATCTTAAAAAGCATCCTGCGGGACAGACCCAGCCTAATGCAGGAAGTCTTTGAAAATCTTTTCTGTAAACTTTTAAAGGAAACCAAACGTTCTTGTTTGTTTCTGTAATCTGTAAAAAAAATAGAATTTTTATTCTTTATGAGAAAATAAACTGCAGGAAAACCAATTTTACTCGTTGCAAGTCGACTCCTAGTTGCAATTTTGTAGTTAACAAAAAAAAAACATCAAAAATTCATAGATGAATACTGAAACGAATAAAAATTTTGAGAAGAATACATACCTATTTCAACTTATTAATAAAACTTACGTAGTTTAACATAAAAAGCACTACACCTGCGACGGACTACGGATGTGTTCCTTACAACCAATAAATTGATCTATATTGATATTATAAATCCATTATACGTGAGTAGATTTTAAACGCATCATTTTTACAAAAATCGGTTTTTCCAAATTCTAAACACGTTAACTAATGAATCTATTAAAATCTGAGATAGATATCAAACAGTCTTTTCGCAAACAACTTGAGACATGAGTCGTAAAATTTATTGTTATTATTCAGACTTCCGTTGCTAGCATAGCAAGTTATAAATTTTTCTTTGTTATTATTAAATAAGTACCTATTTATGGACACACATACCTATAGAAAGAGGATGATGGATGACTGACTACTGACTCCAAAGTAATAATAATAATCCTCTCGACTGAATTTCAGCCGCGGTGGTCAATCTCTACGGGGATTAGCCAAGTACGCAAAAGATATTATGATGCACAAGTACGCAGGAGATATCATGGTGCAGAAGTACACAGCAGATATCATGTTGCACAAGTGCGCAGGAGATATCATGGTGCACAAGTACGAAGGAGATATTATGGTGCACAAATATGCAGCAGATATCATGGTGCACAACTGTTGCGCAAACAACGGTGTACTCTCTGTTCCGTTACTCTCATAGCCCGATGGGACTACTATACGATACATCCGGGGAGAGATCAGGCGCAGGACCAACGGCTTTACGCGCCTAGGAGTGTCCATAGACATAAGAAAGAAGGTTTTAGATAACAAGTCACAGACTCACAGCACCAACTTCCAAACTCCGGATTGCTGCTGAGAAATACTCAATGAATAAAATCTTTATTCGCCTGGCCTGGGAATCAAACCCAGAACCTCATTCTCAGCTGACCACAAGACCAACGAGGCAGTCGACTGAAATGAGGTGTGTACAGGAATTACGTTTCGTTAGGTCTATACCTACGTTACGTAGAGTCTCCGTTTAGTTGACTAGCTTACTACGTACAATGAATAACTTTTACTATGAGGCAAATTTGAAAAAAAAAAACGATTCATTTTGTTGACTTAAGCAAGTATAAATGTATGAATAGCATAAAAAATAGCAGCATTATTTGTAAATATATTATATGCATGTGGTTGAACTTCTTTCTCGATTTCAGGGTACTTATTTCAGCGCGCTTCAGCTAAATGGGAGTTGTTCTTTTCCATGACTTGTAAGGGGTGAATTCATTAATCAATGTAATGAATAAAATGAATAAGAGATCTATGTTCTGTGTTTAGTATAATAGTACCTAGACTTAACACCGTCCAATGTGTGTTACTGATGATGTAGCATATAATTTGCACTGGAGACTTTAAAACTTTGACATATCCATTCCCAAACTGTAGAAATAGCTTAAAATCATTATCAGTTTAAAACCTGGTATTGGTTTATAACCAATAAAGTATTATGTTACCGGTTTAATTTGAAATCTTTTATTTTTTCGGATAAAGCTCGAATGTTGAATTTCTAGCGTTTAAAACTATTCTGAAACGATATAACAGGCAGGATGCAGCACCATCTTATGACTTATTCCGAGGTCGCGATCCACTGGCAAGTCGCGCTCGGTATTATTTATTAAAAATGCACGTAAAGCCGCATAAATTCGACATCAATTAATATTCCCTGCATAACTCTCGAAGACGTTAAGGTGATAGCGAACTGACTTCTACTTGTGTACGAGTACCTCAGATATTATATTACGATATGTAAACCGATAATCTCAATTCAGATTCCCTTCACCCTTTTATGGCTCTACTTAATGTTCGCGATGTAAAATCGTCGTTAAAATCGAGCTTATATTATACTCGATACCTTTTGATATTCAACTAAGCTACTAGATCTTTATGGCAATGGCTTATGAAGTTTACGGCTACTTATGAAAACTTCAAATGTTACGTTTGTTAGAAAAGAGGCGATTAGAGATGGGAAGCGTGAAATCGTATCTGTATTATTTAATAATCCTCCATTTGCTCGAGAAAAGTGGCTCGCAAAATAACAACGGCGAGGGCAACGTACAGGAATACATTTTCCATTCATGCAGAATTTCATATCGAGTTACAAGAATAGCTCGGCGTAAATCATACATAAGTAGACAATCTAGATTGATCATGATTAGACATGAACGAAGTCAATATTAGGAAGGCAGGCAGGTTGGTCTATCATGGACTGGTTTCGTAGAATTTGAAATTGATTATGCTAAACAGCGTTACCTCTAGCCATGATCGGATGCTCTTGTAGTTTTACAATATTAAAATAACTCGTAGAACCATTATGTTCGTCAGGTTCTGTGTTAAGAGTAAGTTAACAACAGACACACACACCATAAAGCGTATTTGTGAATGAACATTACGGAACACGAGTTGCTAGAATTCGCGTCTTCTGGTGAAATAGTGACAAGCGTTGCGGAAGGCTGTTAGTGCTTCGAATGAAAGTTTCGTCTGATGTGCGGGGCGCGGGGGGTGCAGTGGAGGGCCACGCATGCGCGTTGCGCAACCAACGGCGCCGGTGAATGGAGCCTCCGCGACGCGAGTGGGTGTCGGTTTTTATCAATGAACGGCGAATTTGTGGCGTACGCACGACGCGCGGTGGCGCGCGTGTCACGGCCACCGCATCGCCGCTCCGCGCCGCGTCGCATCACCAGCGCCACATCCAACCTTGCTAATGGAGAATGTCAACACACGTTAGGTACACACGCTCACATACTGTTGCGTTACCTCACTTCCCAACCTTTCATTAGGATGGCACTGGATTCCGCAGTAGCTATCGCGAAGCATCTGCTGGTCAATCAAAGCGAGTGACATAAACCTACGCTCATTTACAAATGTGACTATTCGTCAATGGCTACTATTTACTTAATGCCAGCATTAAGATTAAGGGGCCCTGTTGTAGATGATTAAATAGGCTCTAGTAAGGTCAAAAGTCAGTTTTCCAGATTCCAGAGTGAAAAGATAAGTTAACAACTTAAGTTTCATAGATTTCCAATTTAGATAATTAGAGTTGTAGGTAGGTACCAGAAATTGACATTTATTGATTACGACTTCAGTATTACGCATAATTTCATAATAATCGATTACCGTTATAATTAGTAGGTTAATTAATCAATATAATCGGCTCGTCTCGCCATACGGCTCGTTCTTTTTATTTTTTCACTAGTACATATTTATTGATGTATTCAAGCGAATTTGAAAGGAAATAATTAATTAATTTAATTGCTTCGGCACCGCTAACGCCTCCAGTTAGCCTTCGTTCAGATTTAACCATGACGTCGCTCGCGCAGTTATCTCGGCCATTGAGAAACGGGCCGCGTTTGCGCTCGCGCTGTATTTGGCGATGACTGCATTAGAAACTCTCTTAATGTAACTTTATCTAACGCACTTGGCCTTATTTATTTAACAATAAAGCACGCGTTGATAATGTTTACTTGATTATTTTCGAGTTATTAGATACGTATTGTATTGTTTGTAATCGGGAGCGCGGTACCCTTATTTGTATGTAAGCCGTAAGGTGGAATAGCAATAGTTAATATTTGTTCGGCATAGAACTTGTTAAGTTTTCCTATTTATGGTAAACTGAAAGTAGGTATCTATTGAAAATTAGCTTGTGGTCCATGTTGTGTTAAGGCAGTGTAGAATGAGTGCCAATAGCCACCTTGCTTACCTACTAAGGAATGTTCAAGAATCAGTGTTTGGCAAGAAACCCCGTTGTACCAAACATTCCCGAGTATCTCGAATTAAGTACATACGGAAGTAGAAATGTAATTGTAATTTGTAACTCTTCCCTTTTTGAATGCGTGGGATCAAAAGCAGCCATTAGACCCCTTTTACGGATTTCTTTTACTTCCTGAGTTGAGTCACAAAACTTACAAGGTAATCAAATAAATTAAGGTCTATTTAATTTGGTTTATGAGAGGTTCACTCTTGGGCGCCAGCAGGACTATTTTCAGGGGGTGCACCTTCAGTGGTGTATCTTCGTGACCAGGACCATGTTGCAAAGGAATTTGGGACTCAGATGGGTAGGTATATGATAGATGGATATCCTCCGTGGGCTTTTCTTTTTTGTTGAATCGCTCTGCGGCCAAGCGTGCTAAGAAGGATTTTTGTTAAGGGGTGGTGCGAACGGTGAAAAATTCCAATTTTTTCGTCGCAAAGATAACGTCAATACATTTTCAAGCGGAAAAAAGTACAGTGTATAGCCAAGTCTTGAAAGTAAAGCATTTTAGGAAATTATTAAATAAAAACCGGCCAAGTCCGTGTCATGGTATGGTTCCTTTATCTTTCTACTTTGAATGATGTTTTTTGTTTGATTCTATGAATATATTAATTGAGTTCACGATTTAACGGTTAACAAACAAGGCAAGCTAAATTAAACCGTTTAAAAACGCATAAAAATGGCTGCAAACAACTTTATCTAACTAATTTTCAATGAAATTTTGTACGAAATTTTCCTTCTCCAAAGTACATTTTATAGGTTGGTCGACTACAACTCGTTAACTTGTAAAGCCTTCCTAGCTGTGATAGGTTTCCTTTTAAAATCGTTGTAGAACGTGTAACAGAATAAACGCAATACTTCTTAAGAGGTCATTGTATTCATCATAATGAACAACTTTTACTAGGACTAAGACTGAAATCGCGAAAAAAAAATCGACTGCTCCGTACATTTCTGTGTGCATAACTCGACGAGAAAGCCGGCAAGCATAAAAAACAAAAGCTTCTCACATTAGTTTTACAAGGCTAGACGAACCTGTCCAGCTTATAGCCTGAGGGGAGCAATTCAAGAATTTCCTATTATAATCTAGGCACTTTTAGGAGCAGAGCATGCACATGATTTGCCCAACCTATAATGTGCAGCAAAGGCGTACAACTCTTATTAATTTAGCCAAAATACAACGTTTGACAGAATAAACGCAATCCCTCATAAGGGATTCATTTTACTCACCATTATGAACAACTTTTACTTTGGGACCAACCAGGAAAACGCAAAAAAAATCAGCTGTTCAGTACATTTTGTAGAGTTATGCACATATAAATGTATGGGACAATCGATTTTTTTAGCGATTTCAGTGTTGGTCCCAAATTAAAAGTAGTTCATAATGATGAGTACAGTGATTCCAAAAGAGGTATTTCGTTTATTCTATTACACGTTATTTAAAGACCATGAACCTTCTTTTCTAAAAAACCACAAAGCTCACAGATTCATCGATAGCCAAAAATCAATCAAGTTTATCTCGGAGTTCGAAACTTAATGTTACAATACAAACTTGTAACTATTGCATTATCATAGAAGTGGATTTAGCCGAATTGATTGATATTATACCGTGGCGTGGGATGGCCACGCGTGGGCGAGCGTGGGCGACCGGAAGGAAGCCGTAGCTTTGGGCTTTTCACATATAACAACACTTGCGACACGTGGATAAATGATGTTGCTGAATTAATCATTTGGTGCAGGGACTGCTGTAAGGGCGTTTGAAGCCCAAAGATCTGCGAGTGTTCAGCCATCGCAGTCAAAAAATGTCACGTCGTTTCAAACTAAGTTGACGTTTCATGTACCTAAAACTTTTTGAGATTCGGCAGCAGATTGATTCCCGTACTATTTTTTTAAATTGTGTAATAATCAATCAAAAAATCAATTTGAAGATTGTAAAATTTTAGATTACCGTGTAAGCGAATATTTAGAACATTAGAAAGAGCTGCTACGCTGACGACTCGCTGGTCCTGGCACTTGGAGGGCAGCACCAGGCGGTGGCCGACCTAAGACACGCAGGGTTGCGATAGTCGTTGAGAGGATCCGGTAATTGGGTCTCGAGGTGGCCCTGCCTAAGTCCGAAGCCATGTGCTTTCATGGTTCTCGGAACAGCCCATCATCCAGATCCGAAATAACGTTAGGAGGGGTTCACATCGGCGTCGGGTCCACGACCTGGGACTCGTTCTCAACAGCCGGTGGACCTTCGTCGAGCATTTCGGACGTTTGGCTCCCAGATTGGGGCGTGCCGGGGCGTCTTCAAGCGGCTTCTGCCCAATCTAGGGGGCCCAAACGCATTCTGCCGGAGGCTCTATGCGGGGTTCGTGCGATCCATGGCCCTTTATTGGGCCCCACTGTAGACGCTTTCGCTCAGGAAGCGACTAGCCCGACACCTGATCGCGTCCCAAACGGTCATGGCCATCCGGCTGGCCCGGGGATACCGCACGATCTCCGGCGAGGCAACGAGCCTCCTTGCTGGATTGCCGCCATGGGATCTGGAGGCGAGAGCCCTCGCGCACGTTTACACGTGGTGCGTGGAGGCGCTACTGTCGCAACCCAACGATGGGCACACCACTATTGCGGCGATAAGTCCCCTCTTTGAGGAGTGGTTAGAGAGACGCGCATCCTCACCTCCAGCCTGACGTAGGTACTTACCGGACAAGGTTGTTTCGGGTTTTACCTGTTTCGGATTCGGCGGGGGGAAACATCCGGGTGTTATCACTGTGAGGATCTTCCGGAGGACACGGTGAAGCATACGGTGGAGATCTGCCCTACGATTTGGGTGGAGCACCGCCGTGTCCTTGTCGAGGTGATTGGCGGCGGCAACCACTCGCTTCCGACCCTGGGTTTATCCATGGTCCGGAGCGAGGAGGCATGGAAAGCCGTCACGTTCGTTCGTCCGGGCGTTGGGAGTGGCAAGGCGATTCCCGGCCACCGTAGGCGCGGGCCTGCATACGGTTAGAGTTGGGCGGCTCGCCGTCCGATCAAAACCAGGCCCTGGTCAACGGCGCGTTGTGTTCCACGCGTACCTCAAAGAGATGTCATCATAGTAGATGGGGTCTGTTAGGGCCAGAGCCATGCCAGGTTTCGGAATTTGTTCGAAAGAGTCACCGAGGCCCTGGGACGCAAAGGGCATAAGGTGGAACACGAATGGATTTTAGTCAGTAAAAGTGTGACACACCCTTCCGCTCCACCTAGAGCGGAAGAAAACATTTGATGATTTCCCATAAAAAAAGGACTTTGTGTGATAGCTTTATCGTAGTATTGGATGGGCCATTTCATGAAGTAGACGGTCATTTCACTTAATGGTTGGCCACTTCATGTCCATTGCCACCTCAAACTTAAACTAACCTAACTTAATTAATTGGCCAATTCTAAGACATGGCTACGACATATGCGCGGCAGCGTCTTTGACACGACCACAGGGAAACAACATGGTATTTCCCCATCAGAAAAATCATTAGAATTAAATTTCTAATAACCGAATTTATCATAAATGTAGATCGCATACGCGTACTTATAACTCGTGATAATTCATATAATCTTGGTTGTTCTCATGTCCCCAAGTCAAACTTCTATTAGTAAGTCCCCATAATGATTTTATTAAGTCAATTACATGTTTATCAAATGTATGTAATTCAATAACCAAACGTTTTGGTCGTAGAATGTAATCATAGGTAATAACTGGTAATAAGGAAAATAGCGGGCAATGCCATGGCTTGTTCGATACTAGTTATCGCCCGCAGCGTGGCTTGGCCCAGCCAGTGGTAATCGGTCAATATTTTTTGCTGTGTCGCATTGTATCGTAAGATAATCGGTTTAGTTTTTTCATGTACCATAAGCTCTCTCAAAATATATTATAAACCTAATATAAGTTGGTAGATAGGTAGGTACCTGTTTTATGAATATCATCAAATGCGTTCCAGGGTCGCGGTGACACTTTCGAACAATTTTCACAACCCTGGCAGGAGATACCTATCTAGGTAAGTCCTTTTAATAGATACCTGGCTAATAAAAGTTACGTTCAGGAATTCTATGTTTATTTACGTACCTATTTTACGAATTTATTTGTTCAGTGATCTATGCTGCTCACTGAAAATACGTAAATAAATTCTTATGTAGCTTTGTACAAAAATAAGTAGAAGAACATAATAAACAGGTGCTGAAATATTATTTTGGTAAACTAGACAATAACGAAACATAAATTTACCAATGTATCTACTTATAATATTCTAGTTATTGTGATCGTATGTTAAAAATAACTGCTCATTGTCCCCAATGTCTAAAATGGAGAGACCTTATTATAATTGTATTTAGTCTATCTAAAAATATAGGTATGCCTACTTAGATTCGAGATAAAACTCCGATAATACCTTTACAAAAATATTCATGAAAATTATCGTACCTTAGCGGTATGTTTAGAGTTCAAACTGTTCTTGATAATTTATATTTTTTTCTTGTCGTGCTTAAAAGAAAAAACATTAAATAAAAAAACAACAAATTTTCTTGAACATATTTGTAATCATAATAACTATCCAAACTTTGTCTACCTAGTTGAAGTTCTGTAAAATTAATTCATATCGGTTTATAATATAAAAGGCCCAACATTGCTCTACAATACTTATCAATCCCAGAAAAAAAAAAGTCAAGTTCCTGCAGGTTAAAAATTTCAATACTATGTAGACTAGAATATTGATGACATAGAGGGTTCGAAATCATGCAACGTAATGTTCTCCATTTGAATATTAAGAAAAACGTGGCGAGTTTCTCTATGGGTGTTGCGTCGCAAGTATTTCCGGCGGGTCAGCGAACGCGCACACGCCAAACCGGTTCAGTAATTTGGTGTTTCTGGAGAGCCATGTCGATTAATTTACGATAGACGAGCTTCCTGTCAAAAAAGATGCGACATTCAAGTCCGTGATATGACAACTCAACCATTAGATCTATCAGAGAGTTCTGTTTCTTTTTCACCTTTCAACATACTAAATTGTTAATTAATAGGATAGCTTGATGGAACCTGCACTTGACGCGGTGATGTCATCTGTGAATAGATTATAATGGCATTTATTAATGTGAAGAGTGGATTATTATAATTTGTATTTCTATTATCAGTAGGTACCTAGCCAAGTAGGTAAGTAGGTCAATATAACTGCCAGTATGATCACAAACTTTCAATCAGTAGGTAAAATTATTCAAGATTTTCCTTTTTCCATCATTTTGTTGGTTGTGTCTCTAGTCTGTACAGCAACGACTTACTCCTCTATCAATACGTCTAAAAGGATATTTTTGGTACATTGCGTCACTGTAACCTGCCAGTAGGTATCTACAGTAACAAAACCAAGACCTTCCGCTTAATACCACCTCAAAGAAATAAAAAAAACAAAGTTGCAAAAAATATGTTCCTAGAAATCGTAAGACCTGCACTGAATACTCTTTGTGTCACTGTGCGGTTAACCGGGATTAATCATTCATTCAGCATTTGTGTGATTACGGGACAATTCTCAGAACTTATGTTTGTTTATTACAAAATAGCATCACTATTTATTTTTAGTGCATTGAATTCGTATGTCATTTATTTTTAAACTAGTTTTAAACCTTTGAGTACCTAAGTAGGTACCTATAATTTATTAAACTAATAATTTTTATTATTTTCCTTTTTTTCTTTAAAATAGTTAACTAGGTATCCTCCACACAAAAACTCCTAACTATGGCATCAAAAATTCCTCCGCATCGTTGTCGATTAGAAGTGCCCAAAGACTGGCGGCATTGCCGTGCTCTTCCTCTGTCCAAGGTAAAAACCAAACCTTGGTTCACGCGAAGTGACAAGCAAGAGTTTAGATTATATTTTGTAGTATGATTCATTACTCCTAGAAATCAGACGTCGTTTGTTTTCACTTCCAGCTACAACCCAAATAATATTTACCTACAATACAGTCAGGAAAATTCGTAAGCCTATGTATTGTAAATATTGTTTGATTCCAAAAATAGACTGTTGCTGTAATACTTGATCGAACGTGTAGAAACTTCCATTTCAAAACAATACAGATTGTTTTGAAACTAAATCCTGTGTAGCTGATGTAGTAAATCATATTTACTAATTATTGGTTGGTGTTTTTTTTTTAGAAATAGATACCTTATTATTCGTCTCTGCTAATTTAGGACATTTCATAAACACTGTTGTTATTGGCTTTCATGTTGATAAACCGATGTTTTTAGACGAAATACCCATACCTATATTTTCTTTGCGGCAATTGCTCTTTTATGGGATTACTCAAAAATAGATCCCAGATTGAATTTTGTTGTATAGAAATAGACAAACAATATTTTGCTAAGCGGAATTCAAGGTTTGCTTTGAACCTATTTATTGTAGGTAGGTTAATACCTTATGGCTCTTGTAATCTGCTCAATTTAAATCTCTACACCATGAAAAACTGTGCTAGTTGATGCGGTCTAGCGCAGTCTTATATATACCTAATTACAATATTTTTATCAAAAGTAGGTACAAAAATGCCATAGACATAAACAAAGCATGCCTTGTGTCATTCTACTAGTGCTTTTCTTATTTGAAATGGTGCTGCGCCGTATCGAGCCCAAAAATATGAGTTTCAACATATTGTGCTTGAGACATGTTTTAAAAGTTGCTTTTTAAAAGTTCCATAATAACTCCGCAGCAATAATTCAAAATTTATTACACTATAACCCTAACTCTGTGGCAAAAAACTGTTGGCTCCTGGTGTTACAGAATTGATTGGATTGTGCTCAAAACATAACAATTCCTAAATCGTACAACTTCTATAATTCCGAAAAGAAAATAAAACGAAACCCGAAATAAATGTCCGAGGACGAAGACATTTTTTACTGTCAAGTTAAGAACGACACTCAAGTGAAATTGAATTAACTTTAACAAACACAATTAAACCTTGTGATACTTTATAAGTGTCCGAAAACAACAGCGGCTATAATACATTGACATGTTAAGTACCACTATAAAACTGCAAGGGACCACCCGGGTCATGGACCATGGTGTTCGTTCCGAGAACTGTCACACCACGTGACATTCGCATTATTTTGGTGACCCGTAACAACATTCTCCGAGGAAAGAAAATTTAAAAAATTGTATATCATTAGGTCGTCAACAATAAATCACTTTGGATAAAACCAGTAGTTAGAGATGAGAAAATAATTTGTTGATATAAATTAGGCGCGGTGCACGGTGGTGTCGCGTGGGCCGCGGCTCGCGAGGTGAGAGGGAAGTGTCGCGTGCGCGCGCGCAGCCTACGCTCAGCTCGTGCCGCCATTATTTTTCAACTTGTCCGTTAAAATGAAACAAAAGAAATGTTTTTTAGCACGAAGAGTAAAGGCGTTGTTTTAATTAACACTTCGGTTGTATTTGTATTCAATTGTAAATACAACTGAACATAAGTTGATTTCTTTTTATTGTTCCTCTACTAGGTAGCTTCGTTAAACTAAACAGTTTGAGTAAGTGTAATTTAATGGAAGGTATTAAACCATCACCTTTGGAGGTTTTATGTTTTACTTATTGTAAGAAAATAATGTAAAGGCGTAAACCTGATAGTTATTTAGTTTTTACGACTCCTTTTTAAATTGTTTATTTTTCTTTAGTCCAATAGGTCTTACATTATCTGAGAATATAAAACGAATAAAATATTTTCTTTATTCGTATTTTTTATATTCTTACTAACACATAATTGTACAGTTAGATGTTAAGAATTTATTTCAAATTCAAACTTTAACATTTACTCATGGATAAACGCTTAGATGTTAGAAATAAATAGACATCTAAGCATCGGGTATATGCGCACCTATTTAGTACCTATTGCTTGCTTAATATTATATCAACATCCTTCATTTAAAACCTACCATAAATTGAAGAGGTATTTTGATTAATGATTGTTAGTAGAATTAAATAATAACAGCGATCAAATAAAAACTACACTGGTTAAAGCTACTTTTAAAAAGTAGGTACCTACCTACTCTTTGTAACTACGCACGTGACACATTTTTTATGTCAAGAATCTTAAATTAAAGACTTAATTATTAAAATTATAATGGCCCATCTAAAAGTATAGAGAAAATTCCTTTGCCCAATCCATCTTAAAGTGGATTCGCATTCGATACTACTAGCGCCATCTAGAATTCAGTCCTGAACTCAATTCCCGCGACCGGTCCGCAGAGGTTTTTACCGACGAGCCACTTGGCCAGCGAGAATCGATGTCGCGTGGAAGGCACAGTGGGCAGGAAGTTGTTGCCGTCAGCCTGTTCGTAGAGCAAGATGATGTAGCGGTGCTGGCCTGAGCCGCGAGGTGGCGTTGGTGGCTTGTACCCTAGAAAGTATTAATATTATTTTACGCGATGATTTCTGATGTCTTATTAATAATATACTGTAAAATTAAGCTGAGGGACTAAAGCCAAACAGTGTACCTATATCCCAACCTATATCCCATATGAGATTGAGACTATGAAGGTATGATTAAAGAAAATTCCAAAATTTAAATAGTACTACGTTACAACTTGTAACGCAGGTAGGTAAGTATTGTTCCATTTTTTCTAGCGACTATAACTTACCTCTATAATCGATTCCAACGGTTTTACTGCTTTCTTTCGCTTTCAACGCTAGTCCCTGAAAAATAAAAGATATTAACCACAAATTTGATTACTAGATACCGTTTTAGTATTTCTGATCGCAAAGTTTTACTTTAAGTTCCTAACTACCTATAATACCTAGGTATTCGTTTTGCATATCTTAATTATTTGAATTAGATACTATGGTTTTTCATATTTTTGTATAATAGGTATAGGTTTAAAACATTCGGCCCTTAGTTGTCCCAGACTCATCCCAAGTCATGACAGGTTTTCTCTGGCCTAGGTGTTTTATCCTGATCTCGCCGTTTATTTTTCGGCGTACCTACGCAAAACGTTGTTCAGTTCACAAGTAAGTACATAGGCACGTTACAAAATTTTTACTTCAACTCCAAATTCTAGAGTAAAACAACTTGAAACTAAGATGGACTACCTAATATACTCATAACCTAGGTGGCAGTGGTACCTACTAAGATAAGTATATAGGTACTTACTGGTATATTAGATTTGACCATGTGAAGGTAAAATTCGCCTTCCAACTGAGGTGGAGCGTCTATATCAAGCATGATCAACGTGTAGAACTTTTTCTAAAACAGACAATAAATAAAAACAGTCAGTTGTGTAATTCGTTCTCTAGTAATTAAAATCATAACAAATACTTACCTATAATCTCCTATAATGTACCTAATGATTTTTACTTTGTCTCTAACAAAACTACTGCCCTCAGCATGTCCATTATACCTATTGATTCAGCTCAAGACTTAGCTAGGTACCTAGCAGAACTATTGTCTTTAGCATATCCAATTAATTTAAATTTTGTTGTAGTTGGTCGCAGAACAGATGGTCGATGGGGCCGAAAAGTTTTGGAGTGGCGACCGCGTACCGGAAGACGCAGCGTTGGAAGGCCTCCCACAAGGTGGACCGATGACCTGGTGAGGGTCGCGGGTAACCGATGGATGCGAGACGCACAGGACCGGTTGTTGTGGCGACACTTGGGGGAGGCCTATGTCCAGCAGTGGACGTCTTTTGGCTGATATGATGATGATGATGATGATGTAGTTGTAATTTAGATTTTCGTCGTCTGGCCATACGTCAGAAACAGAGAAAGAAGCTTGTTACTGTCGGTGCACAGACAACCAATCTTCGACATCTTGAGTAACAACCTTAGATATACTTTACTGGATTCTTAAAATAAGTTCAGTAAAAGAAAAACAAAGATTACCGAATCAGCCAAAGGGTACTGGAACAACGGTTCTTCAATGAAGACTTGCTTTGGAAGTAGGACATCGCAATTGTGGTCGTTAAGTATTGTGCCCCCTACGCTGGTCACATTCAACCCCACAAGTCGGTCACACCCTTCCAGAAGAGTCTTCACTTCAGCCACAGTGCACTGCAAGGGCCCAACACCATAAACCACCCTCCATATGAATACGAAGGCCAGACATTTGTTGATCATTCCGGAAGTCTAGACGATTTGAACAGCCCAGAGTAACTGAATTTGTAACTGTTAATAGAATGAAAGCTGCGATTAGATGTTGCCTATGTGACGGCAGCTTGTTTTTAAACAAAACGGTGAATTCTCTAACAATGGACCCGATAACATTGATGCTATTACAAAAACAAGCGAACTCAGATGTTTACCACATTATGTAAGAGTAAGTTGTACTTTTTAATGCTTGGTAATTCTAGAACCTAAGTACTAGTTGTCTTCAGCTGGCGCTTTTTTTATCGGAATAATAATTCTTCGTCACCATGATGTAGGTATCACAAAAACAGTACGATATCAGCGCCTGTAACGATGGATAATGTAACTATAATATTTTACGATATGATCCTTAATTAATGCTTGACCATTGTCATGATGTGCGCAGCGTGCATGAAGTCTTAGTGATCAATTTTATGATAATCTGGCCACGACATATAGGTAGGTACCTGCACTACCTACTGCTTGAGGCCTCGTTTACGGAGACGCGGGGCGTCGCGCGTCGCGTGCGAAGTGGCGTCTCGCGGCGCGTTGGACGTTTTTTGCCGTTTACTGACAGGCGGCGCGTGCAGCGGCCAGCATCATCACGCGCAAACACAAAACATATGGCAATGTACGATGTTGTTTATGAAGATGCGGGGCGTAACGCGGCGCGTGGTGCGGGGCGTGAAGAGTAGCGGTGCCCGCCGCTGCGCCCGCGGCGGATCTAAGCTAAGCTACACGTTAGAGACGTGTAGCTTAGCACGCGGCGTTCATCGCTACGGCGGGCATTGGGAGCAGAGGGCGGGGGGCGCGTTCGTTTTTTAATCCCAGATACCACTTTGCAATCAAGTTGTTGGTGGCGGGTATCGCCGTATGTTCGTATTGCCGCGGACGACGCCGCGGGCCAAGCGCAGACCCCGCCGCGTGCTACCCGGCGATGCCATACGCGGGCTCCGCCTGCATCTCAAGCAAACGCGTGTAAAATCGTTTCTACGTAAACGCTCTCACACAACGCCATAATTATGTTTGAATTTAGTGCGGGCCGCGTCGCTGAACGCTCAGCTCGACGCCCCGCGTCTCCGTAAACGAGGCCTAAGGTCTATTGTAGGATTGGCACTATTCTTACTGGCTTTGCGTTAACAAGTTCAAACAACTTTTAATTCCATTAATTAACTAATGAGCATAACCTTGCTTTCCCCCTATATTTTGTCTGTTCCTTCCAAAAATTAAGCTTAAAAACTTTTAGGTAGGTAAACTTTGATTTCGTCACTTCCCTCCTTGTTTTGTATCTAATGGCTATGTGCTATTATAGAATTGACAACTGATAGTTTGCAATTGACATTTAAATGTCTGTTTTGGTCTTTTCGTTTTAAAGTAACGGACTTTTCTAATAAAAACTAGGTATGATACTGCGGTAGGAGGAGCTTTACATTTCAAAAGCAATGCAAAATCCTAATAGTAACAGATTAGGTATACCACAGTTATCCAGAAAACGGCTGATTCTTGAAATAACAGAACGACTGAGATGCGCGAAACTATGGTGCCTTCGGTTCTGGAGGGTGTTGTGCAACCCTGACCTGCGCTGCCGATCTAAGTTTCAACTATACAAGTTTTTTGTGAGACCTATCCTCACATACGGGTGCGAGCTTTGGGACTTGGACAAAAGTAACTCTATAAAATTGCAACGCTTTGAAATAGGCCTCTTAGTGGAAATTTATAAATCAAAATACCCTCAGAGGCATCCTAACAGACTTAAACCTAATATCAGAACCGTTTATAGTAAATTCGGCACAAGCAACGTTGTAGAACACGTCAAGAACGAGCGGCTACGTTGGTCAATGTTGTTAAAAAAAGAAGAGATAGCTCTAAGAAGACGTCGTCCTCGGCGTCCGCGTGTACATTTTTGGGACAATCCTCGACAAAATTGCTCGCCACTACAAATTACGGTGAATCCGCCTTTTCCCGAAAAGGGGTGACTATTCACACTTGAGTAAAAGTGGCTTAAGCCAGAAGGATTCTTCACCTACGGCTTCACCTACCGGAGTTAGGATGACGCCCCATGGTGGTCTACTCGTTGCAACAGCATTTAAAGTGTTACAGACATTGGCGATTAATCATGCTATGTATCTACAAATTATGTAGCAAAACGTCAGCTAATAAATCATTGATTTAGAAATCAAATACCATTTTGATTTAGTAATAGAATAGCAAAACAATCACATACTTAATTACCTATCAAATTCAATTCAGCTCTAGGTTTTATGGATTCCTAATTTTTTGTGAAAACTCACAAGTTGATTGAAAAAAGAAGGGAAATATTAAGACAGAGACAGGTAGGTACCTAGGTACCTACTTGCTGCAAGTCGAATAAAGACAATAAAAACGTCATGATGCGGAAATTCTGTTTCTATTTCTGTTCTGTTATGTACTTCTTGTTGTTACTTCTACTAGGTCCTGTATAATATACTACCTACTACTAGGTAGGCTACTACTAAGTAAGTACCTACCTAGTAGCATCAGCAGTATTCACACATAGGTGTTGCAATCGAATTACCTATGTAGTTTGATAATTTTGTATTGCTAGCAAACTGCAAGGCGGCTTGTTATAACCTGAATAAAGGTACATAGGTAGTATCCTGAAAGAAGTACAAGTGAGGGTCATAGCAGATGGTGTTTTGTTTAGTTGTATTATTGTCAAATTAAATAAGTACCATTTGAACATAATAACAAAGTGTATTTTGACACAAGAACATTAATGTCTGCTAAAGTGAATTCGTTTTTTATTCGCTAGACGTGCGCTTCTTCTAACCAGAGACCTCGTTGAGGAGTCACAATTAGTACAGGCTGACAGACAATCAGTACAGACTGACACACTGAAAGTATGATGATGGGAAACTGACGAACAATGACTTCGCCAACTTCGACAAATTCGACAACTTCGACAACTTCGGCATCGAGTTTGGGGTTGTGGATGTTTATTTTGATGTTTACTATCACGTCCAGCTATGGTGAAATACGGTGAAGGATCACAAGTTCTGGACAGCTCTTGAAGCATTCTCCGAAGATTTCCGAAATCAGATCCAGTGGCGCGCCTCCATCGTATCTCCTGTAACTTCATGTATCTGGTCACATCTACGTCTGTGTAGCGCTTGTACAAGCTACGCTCATTAGTTGTTGCAAATATACGTTTTAAGGCTTGAACTTCTAGATATTTCATTTCATTATCACGACCTTCGAACCACTCGAAAATTAACATTGGTCTCAAAAAGACCTTATACGCGAGAATTTTCTTCGCTACTGACAAATGCGAACTTTTTAGAATTTCTTTAGTTTTTAACTGCCAGGAATCAGATAAATTATGAGGGTCGTTTTGCATTGTTATTAGCTATTGGTAAATTTAGAATAATAAAATACTGAATGCTTTGTCTAAACACAATCATATACATATTTTTACATTATTTTAACTTGGTAAAACTATAAAATAACAAAATTATTTTGTCATTGTAGATTAGTGACGCGTTTTTTGACACTGACACAATTTCCTTCCTACCTTGACATAACTTGCTACTTACATAAATAGGTACCTTCCCTCCTTCAACCAAAAACCCAAACCATTTTTCCAAAGTCGAGTCAAACTATCAAAAAGCCATCTGGCCATGATTGCCTACATTTGCTTCAACACTCAATACACTCTATTACCTACCTCAAAGAGTTAAATAGGTAGGTACTTAACCGCTCGAGCACTGACGTGTGAAAATTCTAAAATAAAAAAATAAATCTTACGTAATAAGTAGTAATAAATCGCGAATATCTCGCGGTGTGCCGGCAGTGCTCGGGCGGAGTCACCCGAAGGGCAATGGAGAGAGAAATGCTCGGAGTTTCCTTGCGTGATCCAATCCGGAATGATGATAACCGCAAGAGAACCAAGGTAACTGACATAATCCGAAGGATCGCCAAACTGAAGTGGCAAAACAGATGGTCGATGGGGCCAAAAAGTTCTGGAGTGGCGACCGCGTATCGGAAGACGCAGCGTCTTGGAAGGCCTCCCACAAGATGGACCGATGACCTAGTGACGGTCGCTGGTAGCCGATGGATGCTAGACGCACAGGACCAGTTGTTGTGGCGACACTTGGGGGAGGCCTATGTCCAGCAGCGGACGTCTTTCGGCTGAGATGATGATGATAATGATGTATCTCAAGTGTCTATGTAACTGGCCAATATGTAAAATCATTGAAACAGACGCGATCCCGGTAAAGTGGAGCTGTAAATTTTATTGTAGTATGACTAGGTACCACAGCGAAGCTTGTCGCGAAGGCTGACTCGATATATTTGCTTTGTTTCTTAAACTACCTACTTGAAAGCATTTTTTGAATTTGATTTGATTTTTTTAATTTTTAATATTTATATTATGCTTTATACATGGTTATATTTAACTAACTTAACTATATACAAACTAGACTAAAAATTACCAAATTATGTACAAACGTGTATAAAAACAAAATAAATCATTGGGCATCAAAAACTTCATCCACATCGCTGTCAATGACAAAAGTGCCTCTGGGCACTTTTGTCATTACACTAGCAGCATTGCCGCGTTGAATGGCAATGCTGATTCTTTGGCCAAAGAAAAGCCCAGCCCTCTGGTCACGTGTACAGTCGACAAGTTGTTTGCTGATGTCCCGAAAGACTCGGTGAGCACTCGGACCCCATGGACCTAAAGTTTCAACCCCAAACGGCTCAAATATATAACTCCCAATAAGGTTGTTGTATTTGCGCCGTTTGAGATTTTCTGCACCTGCAGCAGCCGCCCCAGCGCAGCCCGCCGTGCTAAGAAGATGGGATGGCGCAAGGGTGTCGACACATGTTGCATCCCACACCAAAGGCCTACCCACCTTCCAAGGCATTATTGTCATCCCATCTGGGGGTCGATTCTGCTATTGCAATCGTGTCTCAATGACCGGTCAATGATCGATTTTTGACGTATAACGTCAAACTTTTGACACATTTCCCATACAAAAACTGTCAAAGTTGTCAAATAATGTCAAATATTCGATCACTGACCGGTCATTGAGACACGATTGCAATAGCAGAATCGAGCCCCTGGCCTCTTCCCATCTTTAATTTAATTTTTATTTTTGTAAACTAAACTAACCTATTGGGCAATATATTAAACGTGAAGCCGTTAATCGATAGTCGCTGCGCCTCTCAGGAACTGACGCTCCTGGGCAAGGCGCAGTGACTGACGCCTGCGGACAGCGAGCAATGGGTAGCTCGCTGTCCGATCAGGTCAGGCCAGAGTCGACGGCGCGTTTCACTCCAAACGCGCCGTCAGCAACGAGCAGTCAGCAACGGAGACGGAGCCCGCCAGGGCCAGAGCCTGCCAGGGTTGCGGAATATGTTCGAAAGAGTTACCGTGGCCCTGGGAAGAAAGGCATTAGGAGGACTAAGGCTGGGTTTTAGTCAGTAAAAGTCTGACACTCCCTGCCGCTCCACCCAGAGCGGGAGGGGTCATTTGATGATTTCCCATCCTATAAAAAAAAAAAAAAGCCGTTAATCGAGTAATCATTGGTAATCATACGTAAAAAAAAATAATTCAATTTCATGCCAAAAATGCCTTACATAGACAACAGCTGATACTTTTTCAAACCGTTGGACCGATTTTTACCAAACATGGCTAAGAACACTCGGGATAAAATTATCACACAAAAAAAACTAAACGAAAATCGGTTTATCCGTTTGGGAGCTACAATACCACAGATAGATACACAGATAAACTTATAACACCCCTCTCTTTTTGCGTCGGGGATTAAAAAGGACATAAGACTAGGCAATGTGGTCAAAAGACTATAGCCTTCCTTTCGGGGAAATTTAAAAAATATATTTGACTTGACATTGACAGTTATTTTGACACATACTTGGTGGTAGATTAATAAATAAATAGTGTTTTTTGAGTAGATTTAATTATTAGTAAAATAGCTATAACAAAATGGAATCACATCCACTCAACTTGGTAATTTCAGATCTCCGTTTTAATATTATGTAATGATGAGTTTCGTGTGGCTATAAAGTGCTAATTTATTGTCATCAGGCACATCAACAACACCGTCGTGCTGAGGCGCACCTCATCAACAATAGGTACGACGAGGCGATGCAGTGTCACCACAATGCTGCAGAACTATTACTTGACGCTATGAAATCCACGACGTCATCAGTCGCACTTGAATCCATCACGTTGCAACACAGCTATCATCTCAAACAAAAAGATCTCATCAAAAGCAAGAAAGAACAATACGAAAGAGTGAAAAAAGCCATGGACAATATCAAGGGGTTAGGGAAAGATCCCTCTTATAATCTTCAAACTAATGATCCCGCAAAAGTCCAAGTTGCCATTTATAGAACAATAAATGAAACAGATTCTTTGTTGTACACATTATTGAATAGAAACACTGAACAAGGCCAAGTAAAAGACGCAGTTGTTAAAGCCGATTATGTTGTGGATGGGAAGAAAACAGAGAAAGGGCAGGAAACTGTGATAGAGGAGTTACAGATATTGAATCAAAACTTACATTCACTGGTGGAGCAGTTAGTACTACAAGCTGAAGTACTTAAAGATGAAAATATCACCTTAAAAGAAAGAGTTAATTACTTAGAAAAAGAGAGACTCAAGTATTTGAATCTTCCATCTTCTCAAAGTGATTTGATGCAAAGAAATTTTTCAAATATAAGTATAGGAAACGAAGGGGTGACAAATGACTTTATTCAGAAGATGCCCATTGCGAAAGAACCACAGCTGGGAAGACCTCATAATATCATGGATAGAGCTGCCCTTCAACCTCATTTTGATTTAAGCGCACTGAAGGATTTTTAGTTGAAAAAAAAAATCAAATAGATACTGTAAATTCATGAAGTCATATTAGTTTTTTGAAAATACAACTTAATACTAGATAATGATTATGAATAGTGCTTTGTATTTTACCTTTAGTCACTATTATTAATACAGGTAATGGTTAAAGGAATCTTTGTTATTATTGCTCATTTAGAAACTATTTGTAATTTTTATTCCATTACTTTAAATGTAATTTTAGTGTTCATAGATACAAATATTTTAAATGCTTTGTTAATACTGCCATGCTATTTGATCATTTATTGCCATAATTAAAGAACCATGACATGATACTGTTATGTATCTCATAATTATTATTTTTCAGACAGAACCTTAGATTCCGCCCTAAGAAATAATTAAAGTATGTATAGCCTCAAAAAGTAGGTACCTATCATGTAATAAAGTTGAGTGATTTTGTTTCAGGCACATCAATCTTTTTAATGTATTGCCCTTTTTATGTAGAATTTGTATGTCTGGGATAGAAAAAGCCATTAATGTCGTTTAGATATGTATTGCATATATTGGTCTTACACAAAAATAAAATTTTACTCTTGTTTTAATGTAAAAATAAACTTCCCAGTTGATATACCGGGAATAACTATTCTTACCCCTATAAGGAATTTATACATTAACAAACAATAAAACTAATAACATGCTTATATTTTTGGTAACATGAATATTATACAGGGTATGCTACCAGTACTATTAACTATTATTATTATTCATACATAGATTTTAAATTTAGGTACATTTTATCTAGTTTTGTGATATAGCCAGGACCACAAATTATTACTAGATTCTAAAAAGCTCATTTTATTGTTTCTTTGTGATGAAACAGATCTCTCGATTTTATATCTAGTTATTATGGACTCATGCCCTTACAATAAACAACTGTTTTGGCTCTAGTCTCTAGTTTTACTTTGCAAAATATTATATAATGCAAAAATAATTATAGGAATTACTTTATTACAATGGCATTGTTACCATTTTATAACATTAAAGGCATCTATGCCCGGTTTCTGAGGTACTTTATCGGCCGTTTATCTGTCCGTTAACACTATGACCAATAACATTAACGGATAGATAAACAACCGATAAGGTACCTCAGATACCCGACATTAGTGATAAATTGCTTTCATTTCAAAGAAGGGGTCATTAAACTCATATTAAGTAGATTAGACATGTACACATTTAGTAACAGTGACCCAGTTTCTAAAAAAAACTAATAAAGCACAATCAATAAGAGAGCAATAGAGATTTAATGAAGGACGAAATGGGGTTTGTTGTAATAGTGTCATAACAATTAAAGCATGTGCTAATATTGTTTTAAAGATTATTATCTAATGTGTTAAAGAGTTAGAGCACTAAATGATAAGAGTACAATGTCGTAAATAGGTTGCAATACACACACGGAGATTTAATTACATTTGGCATTTCATAGTCATTCTTGTTGTCTATGATTTCTGTAAGATCAATGATCATTATTATAATTATATTTTGTCTAAAAATAACTGTTACAAATAGTATTACTCGGACCTTAGTCTACAAATTAACCACCTAAGTTAGGCTATAAATAATAAACAGAACTTCATTTATTTTATCCTTAAAGCATTTCGAGAAATACGACATGAATAGGCACTAAAATGGCAAATCACATGTTGAAGTGAACAGTAGTCATTAATTAACTCACAACCACAATATATACATACATAAACCAATAATTCCATTTAGATATTAGGCATTTTAGAGATAACAATTAGTTTTAAATAAGGTTACCTATGTGATAATTTAACTCAGCCTAAGAAAACATTCATCACATTATGTAAAATAGTTAAGGTTAAAAAGTATATTATCAACTTTGGATTTGTAAGTCACGGAAATCCATGAAAACTTTTGTTATCTTAGCACTTGAGATTACTTCCTTTAGTTAGTACCTTCATCAGTAGGGATTCCAGGTGTCTAACTACTCACAAGCCTTAACTAACCTTCAGCATTGGACTTATTAAGCTGTTATAATTAAAATAATAAATACTGTAGATTAAAACTAAAAATACATCAATATTTGGGTGATTCCAGACGAAAACTGGATGAGTTTCAAAAACTCAAGGGGAATAGGGAGGAGGTGGTGGAAGCACAGAGAGGTCATCGAAAGGGAAGTACTGTTGTGTGCCGAGCACGGGCGGCGCGTAGGACGGGTGCACAGAGGGCATGTAGTCGGCGCTGGGCGTGTATGGCGGCAGCGTGGGCACGGCGGGCGTGGGGCCCACGCTGTGCGCCTCGTACCCATCCCAATCCTCCATTAAATTCCGTCTCTGAACATCCTCGTCGTTTGACAGTGGAGCACCCCATAGATTAGCAGCAGATGCTAACAAGGCCAGCGCACCTGTAACGTTTTAAAATAATGATGTACATCACAATAATTACACTTTTACGTAAGTACATAATGCTGCAGCCTTATTATCACTATCATGTTAACAGATTTACATCCCATGAGAGTATGCGACTATGCTGAGTCACTAAATACCTAACTTTATTAAACATACACCTTTGTTGTACCTACAATCTAATTCCAAACAATAAACATTTACCTATAGATAATTATGTAATGATTTACATCATCATGTTATATGAAAGGGGAGAACTGTTGTACCTACTGCATTTTTGTAAATATAAATAAGTTACAGATTTTTGAGAATTTACTAGCAGAAAAACTTTCCGTAACTGGGTAGCCTTGAAGTCTTGGGAACCCATGATCAGCTTAATGCTCTAAGCAAAGGCGCGGGCAAACACATAATAGGTACATTATACATACCTTTTAAATTAGGAAAATATTATAATATAGTACCTATATTGAATAGAATCAAAGAGAAGAAAATGGATTTCACTAAATGTAGCAAGCTGCTGGCTTGCAAAAGTATTTTTTTTTGCCATGCCATAAATGAATAGGTTAAAATTCATTCCAGACCACTTATTTCTTTCTCAGTTATTAACAGAAAAAGACCTTCAATTATTTTTTAAAGTATTTAACCTGTTACCACCCGATTTCACCCAATTTGCGAATGCTTAAAGAAACATGAAATGGCACTAAAATGGTAAATCACATGTTGAAGTTGGATTACCATGTGATACCTACCTAGTTATAGACACCCACAGTATACCTATACAACGTGTATAACAGAATAAATGCAATATCTGAAAAGGAGTCGTTGTACTCATCATTATGAACAACTTACTATAGAACCAACCTCGAAATCGCAAAAATAAAATCATAAAACAAGTTAGTTACTGTATTATTACCATCACATAGTGTCGCGATATACGGCAAACTAAACTACTTTTTTCATATTAAATCTAGCCCGAGACACCTATTAGTATTCTTCATAATTCGGATATCCGCATCAACTTGAATATTATTATTCAGCCTGTATGCATGCATACACCAATAATTCCATTTAGATTTCAGAAATTTAAGGTTACCAATGCAATAATTGAACTCAGGCCAAGAAAATATCCATAACATCTATACTAATACAATAATCTATATCTATTTAGTATAGATTATTTTATTAGTATAGATGTATAATAAAGTTAATTTATAATTAAGTACAATTTAACACGCAACTCTGGAACTACCAGTCGGATTTAGAAAATATTTTTTCTGTGTGATAGCCATATTCATGAAGAAGGCTATAGGCTATACAGGAACGGGAAATTCCTACGGGAACCGGAAAAAAACGGGATAAGCGCGTACGATGTCGCGGGTAAAAACAAGTTAAAAATAAAAAAGTAAGATTATCAACTATGGAACCCTGCGGCCCTGGAACGCAAAGGGCAATAGAAGGAACACAGATGGGTTTTAGTCAGTAAGAGCCTGTCACTCCCTTCCACTCCAGCCAGAGTGGAAGTCATTTCCCATCATTAAAAAAAAGGCACCTATTGACAGAGATGACTTACAAAAAAATAGTAAAAAATTATTCCAGAGCATGTGTTTAAGGCATTTATAAACCCTTCAACTAACCTGCTCCTGTGATAGTATAAAATCCATACTCATAATCCACCTGAATGGTATTTGGGTCACTGTTGTTTGCATTTCCAAGCACAACAGTTGTATAGTAACACACTCCGACAATAGCTATGACCCAAAATACACACATTATACTTGGTATAGCATTCCTTCTTAGCATCTTGATAGCTCTGCTGTTGAGGCTCGTGAGGTTGATCAGTGTGCCGATACAAGAGCAGAGTAGCACCATAAAGCATAGTAATATTAGTACCTTCATCAGTGTTATGGTCTCTGGTGTTGTGCAAGGAGGTAAACCTGTAAAATATTGTCTATGGTATAGATATTTGAATAGCTGTTATAATTAGTTCTTCTTATAGTGTGGGAAGTAAGGTCTAACGACCCCACACACCCTAGTGTCAGAGTTTCTAAACCGCCTCAAGAGCCTCTGACCTGGTTTATTTGGCGACCGCCATATGGCGGCCGGGACCGGCTTATACGTGCCTTACAGACTAGTTAGTTGAAAAATACTCTTAAGTTTTTTATTAAGGTTTGATTTTTTTTTTTTTCCTTTAGTAAAACTTACCATTATAGTCAGTTCTATGGATAGGATCATAATCATTACTCTGGCGTATTGTATACTGCTCTTGGTCTTCATCATCATCATCAAAGGAGAAGAATTGTGCTAAGGACAGGCTCTGTGTACAGTGCAGGCCTTTGATCCTGAACCAACTGGGCTGAACCAAGGCAGCACATGTCAGGAGAAACGTAGAGACATTGAACAATGCCGCAATTTTGTTCAGTTCCTTATCTTTGAAAGGAAACGGCATTTTTAAACCTGGAATCATAAGTTGAAACTATGTTATTTTTAATGAGTTACATGAGGAAAATGCATGGTTTACCTATTATTAATACTAATTGGGTAAGTATTCAGATAGCAACAATTTCTAAAGTTTAGTATTTGCAAGTACTTGATAAGTTATTATTACCACTACATTAAAGCAATGAAATAGGTGATAAATGATGTGAAAAGTTGATGTTTTCAAGAGTAAAAGTCAGTCATGAGTCTATAAATAGTTCCATACCTCAGGGGAGGCGTATCTTCGAGGGAGGTCGACTAGTTGCTATTAACTTAGTAATGTTATTTCTCGCCAAATATGTTGACTATGTAACTGATACCATGTCGTAATGCAAATACGTACGCAGCCTTTTAATAACATTAACTCAAGGAAAAGGTCACAAGCACGATGTACCATAGCAGGTAATAAAGGAAACGTTGTTACAAACAACTCTCGTTTGAAGACATCGGCAAAATGCTATTAACAAGATCGTTTAGTTAATTGAACACTGAAAATATCTAATATCTAAGTAAAATAGTAAGCAAGGTTGGACGTCATACCTCGGATCCACGATAAACACCCCATTATGTTGCACTTATCATTTGAACAAGACGCCTAGGTAAACAGAAGGCACGCTTGTATATTATTATTGCTGATTATAATGTTTAGCAAGCGCGATTTACATGCGATAATTAACAAAACTGTGTTCGCGTTTCGTCTCCGCTAAATATTTTGACAGCTAGCGCAAAACTTGCAGAACGGCAAGCAATAGCAAACAGAAAATGTTGTCACATGAGAATCAAAATAATCGGACTTCTCGTTCGCTCTTGCGGATAAAAGCATTGCACACCAGCGCCACTTGTTGCTAAACCGATTATGACAGTTCGAATTATCGTTTCGTTCTAAGCAGATTGTAAATTGAATTTACAATTTACTCAAAGCATAGTAGTGCTATCAGATGTCAAGAATCAAATAGGTTTATAAAAAAAAAATAGAACGTTGTACGTAACCTGTATCGCCTCGATAGTTTTTGTTTTAGATTATGACACATGACATCTAGCGTTTCCAAACGTTATCAAGTAACCTTTGGTGACGCACCTCATACAGCTCAATGACCGGTAGATGTCACGGTAGGTAAGTTAACGATTTTATTCAAAGTTAGCTTCATAATTGAAAATAAATCAATATATACTATGGACCTAGGTCTGCAAATAAATTATAATGAACATGGGGTCCCGGACGTTTGGAAAGCGTACGAGGAACCAAAGCCAACTCGTAGAGGCCCCGTTTCACGATTTCAGTGTTTACGAGGCACCAACCGATGATTAAAGCACTGCAAGTCTTCTTCTTCCCATGCCTCCTCGCTCCGGATCATGGATTGAACCAGGGACGGACGCGAGAGGTCGCCGCCGCCGATCGCCTCGACGAGAACACGGCGGTGCTCCGCCCAAGCAGGGCAGACCTCCACCTTATGCCCGGGACTTCGGGAGCTTCACATGCAACACGTGCGAGACATGTGACGCTATTGCGACACTTGCAACTCGGCAACACAAATGATACATATAGCATTTGCGAAAAAAAAATTACGAGTTGTTTCGATTGTCCCGGCACGGGACAGCCTTCGATGGCCCAACTGGCTTCTTAGTCGGTTTAGAGATTTCCAGGTGGCAGTCGATGATATGGCAGTTGGTGGCCCGCAGGGACCTTTTCAGCAGGCTCCATTGAGCTTCAGAGAAGTCGTGCAGGTATAGAGTTAGAAGAGAATGTCTGAGGAGCCACAGTTTTTTATTTCTCCACTAGAGCTGTCGTTGTCTTTTATTGGTTTTGTCAATGTTAGAGAGCTAAGTATTCCGACTCTTCAATCTGCCCCTTGGTCTCATATTGTAAAGAGTTTCGTATAATAAGTTTGTAGCTTGTTTGTGTTTTTCAGAGGCCACTTATCTTCAGACATCCGTAGGAATTATATCCTGCAGTTGGGAATAGTACCTACCTACTTTAATTATCCACCATGTTATAAGTGCCTTTTACCTGATGGGTCGCTGGCCCATTCCGCTGAGGAAAAAGCGAACCTGTTTGCATCTCTGTTTGCGGAAAATTCGCGTCTCGATCCTGGTGGCGCTAGGCCCCCTGCTTCTCCTGTTGGATGCGAGTCGAGTATGTCGAACATTCGCATTCATCAGAAGGACGTTCGTAGGGTATTGCGTAACCTAGACGTGAATAAGGCCAGTGGCCCCGACGGGATACCGGCAATTGTACTGAGGACATGCGCGCCTGAGTTGTCTCCGATCTTGACACGCCTATATCGCCTTTCGTTTGAGACTGGTAAGGTGCCGATGGCTTGGAAGCAAGCTAACGTGCAGCCCGTGCCCAAGAAGGGTAGTCGAGCTGACCCAGCTAATTATAGACCCATCTCAGTAACTTCTATACTCTGTAAGAGTATGGAACGCGTGCTGAATGGTAAACTCCTGGCATACCTAGAAGCTAACGATATCCTTAGTGACCGACAATACGGCTTCCGCCGAAATCGGTCCACTGGGGACCTTCTAGCGTATGCCATTCACATCTGGAGTGAGGCCATCGAGAAACACGGGGAAGCACTTGCGGTCTCTCTTGACATCTCGAAAGCCTTCGATAGGGTCTGGCACGAAAGCCTTATTGGTAAGCTTCCTTCCTTCGGTCTACCCGCCGGATTGTGTGATTGGATTGCAGACTTCCTGAGGGATCGGTCTATTCGAGTGGTCATAGATGGCTGCTCGTCTGGACTGCTGGATATTAATGCCGGGGTTCCTCAGGGGTCGGTGCTCTCGGCAACATTGTTTTTGCTGCATATTAATGATCTGCTAAAACCCGGTACCTTTGGGTATGCAGACGACAGTACTGTTGCTGAGAGATACGTGTCTAACGCACGAGCTGGTGGGTCGCAGATCCGGTCTCTCCGGGAGGCTATGGTTGAGCGCCTGAACTTGTCCTTACAGGCTGTCTCAGAGTGGGGCGATGCCAATCTGGTCAAGTTCAATGCTGCTAAGACCCAGGCGTGTCTTTTTTCCGCTAAAAGGAGCCAATTCCACCCAGCTCCATCTTTCCGAGGTGTAACCGTGCCGATAACCGACCAACTTGACCTTCTTGGTGTCACGTTGACATCTACCCTCAATTTTGGCACATTTATAGAGGCAAAGGCTCAAGTGGCTGCCAAAAAGTTGGGAATTCTGGCAAAGGTGCGACGGTACTTCACGCCGGAACAGCTGCTCAAGCTTTATCAAGCGCAAGTTCGATCGTGTATGGAGTACTGCTCGCATCTTTGGGACGGATCTGCCAAATACCAGCTTGATGCCCTTGAGTCAATAGAGAAACGAGCCAAGAGGATCATCGGCAATGATAGGCTCGTCGAGTCGAAGCTCCAAAGTCTCGAGCATCGACGCCGAGTTGCTAGCCTGTCGGTTTTCTATCGGTTGCATTTTGGAGAGTGTGCAACGGAATTGCATAGTTTGATTCCGCCTAGCCCGTTCCATCATCGGACCACAAGACGTACGGCGATGCGCCACCGGTACATGGTGGACATCCCACCCACACGCACAAAGCGTTTTGGGAATACATTCATTGTGCGTACCGCTAAGGAGTGGAATTCCCTGCCGGAATCTGTGTTTCCTGATAGCTACAACCTGGGAGTCTTTAAGTCAAGAGTGAATAGGTTGCTTCTAGGCAAGCGTGCTCCATCTTCGACCACATCGTCGCTTACCATCAGGTGAGATAGTGGTCAAGCGCGTGCCTATCAATAATAAAAAAAAAAAAAAAAAAAAGTGCGACTGAATGCGACACATTTAACACTCGCGACTCGCAACATGAGCAAAATATTCGTCAAAACTCTTAATCGCATTGTTCTCGAAACCGCCATTTTTAAAGTACGTAGGTACTGCATTTGCTACAGAAAAGTCATATCCACATGTAAAAGTAGGTAGGTAACTAGGTAAGTGAATTCTGAAAACTGTAAGGTACCTAATACTTAGGTACCTAAGTACTAACTTAGTACCTACTAGTTTTGAATTGTGTTTGGTACATAAAAATGTCTCCGCTTGCAAGGTGTTTGTAGGTAGGTAGTCGTATAAAAATAGAAGTAAAGCTCTCACACTGCCCCTGGCGTCCGCGACACTGACATGGCTACACACAAAGATCTTTGTGTATCTTTGTAGCGAGAACATACGTTCTACACGGTTAACTATGTCTATAGTTTGTTTACAAGTATCTCCGCTATGTGGGTCGCCTTTAAAATGTCTCCCCTAGATCCCAGTCTGCGACGAACCGTTTGGTAGATAAGAATATCTTGATTGCGCAAACATTGTAGGTAACCTGATACCACAAATCAAAAGTGAGAAAATAATTTAGAAATTGAATTGCCTAATTAATTACCTAAGGAGAAAGAAAAACAATTAATAACTTTTGTGTAATTCATGAAAAATACGGCTCCACAATGTTTTGGTTCCCGAGTGACAAGAAAGGAAAATTAATTAAAGATACTTTTGTTATATTTTAGTGGATAATATCATCACAGCGCCATGGGCGACAATTTGATTAATGTGGATTATTATTTCGTTTATAATATTTCTGTGTTTCACAATAATGATTCATTACACAATTCTTCGTTCGAAGATATTTGCTATTCAACCAATTTCTTATACAACTCAAGTTTTGGAATTGAAATAGCAGTCCCAGAATGGGAAGCACTGATTACTGTTGTGATGCTCTTCATAGTTATCGCTGGAACAATTTTTGGAAACATTCTTGTTATTCTAGGAGTGTTCACTTATAAACCCTTGAGGATAGTGCAAAACTTTTTTATTGTGTCTTTAGCGGCAGCAGATTTGGCAGTGGCTGTGTTGGTGATGCCCCTGAATGTAGCTTACATGACGCTGGGACGATGGCTGTGGGGCAAACAACTGTGCAAGATGTGGCTGACTTGTGATATAATGTCGTGCACCTCATCGATCCTGAACTTATGTGCTATTGCTCTCGACAGATATTGGGCAATAACAGATCCCATAAACTACGCCAATAAGAGAACATTGAAAAGAGTTGTGTATCAAATTATTGGAGTATGGATCCTATCCCTGGTAATAAGTTCACCACCAATTTTAGGCTGGAACGATTGGCCAGACGAGTTTACTGCGGATACTCCTTGCCAGCTCACTTCAGAACCAGGTTATGTTGTGTATTCATCACTTGGCTCATTTTTTATTCCTCTTGTGATAATGACCATAGTGTATATTAAAATTTACATAGCTGCAAGACAACGACTAAGGAAGCGCATGTTAGTGACGCGCATCCAGAATAAAAATCCAGTATTGGTAATACAAAGCCAGGAAGAGAGTCAAGAAAATAGAGAAGATTCAGATAACGAATCTGATAGTGGAGGAAGCATTAAACGATGTCAGAGGAAAGCCTTCAATGATATAAAGAAAAACTTCTTTGTACCGTTCCTACTGTTAAACGATTCAGTATCTCGTCAAACTATTGAATCTAATATGAATCAGATACAAGCAGATGTATCACCAGGTAGTTGCGGAAGTTACAAAACGAAGGTGGTAGGATCTTTGAAGAAAATGAATCACAAAAATAAAAGGCAGGAGAAGTCGTTGCTGGCAAGTTTGAATAACAGCGGTGACGTAGTAAATCAGTTCATTGAACAGAAGCAAAAGATCTCCCTGTCTAAGGAGCGTCGCGCTGCGAGGACCCTTGGTATAATAATGGGTGTGTTTGTGATCTGCTGGTTACCATTTTTTCTAATGTATCTCGTACTACCATTTTGCGCTACATGTTGTCCTAGTATGAGGCTCATCAATGTTATAACATGGTTAGGGTATGCTAACTCTACAGTCAACCCGCTTATCTATACCATTTTCAATATAGAATTTCGGAAGGCTTTCAAGAAGTTGTTAGGGATTAAATAAAATATTATTCTATCAGTTTATACTTAAGTGAATCTATAATTTATGTTCGATCTTTCAGATTGTATAATATGTGTGTGATAAATAGTCTTGCTGTTCGAAATTAATTAATTTACTATGTTTATTTGGTAGGAGAGGTGTGTGTGCACTCTCGATTGGTGCAGACGGAACACTAACGTCTAAACTATATTAAAGTTATGCATAATGTAAGTAAGTATGAAAGAAAGACTCTCAAACTACTCAAGTGGGACGGATATATTTTGTTATATTCCAACACGGTCGTACCTCGAAGAATTTATTTCTGCAAAAAATGCTTCCAGTGTGTTGTTCTAATTTATATGTATTTTAAATTAAATGTAGCTAAACAAAACAAGACGTAGTGAGGTCGAGTCTCGTCGACAGAATTCAAGCCTTGTTAACAATCGTGCGGACGGTCCTTAAAAACTGGCTCGAGTACAGTCGAGCACTTACGTCTCCTATATATATTCCACGTATTATGTTATATGTAGCATCTATTGTACCTATTCATCATTTGTTCCGTAGCTACAGTATAGTTCCGAATTGTGTATTGAATATTAAGTAGTAGATAGCTTCTACAATATATACTTTACTGTTTACTACATAAGTACGTAAGTGAGACGAGTAAATATCAAGTCCGTGTTTAGACTATGGCTTTTGTCTCCCAACATGATAGATTAGGTACGACCCTAATCTTTGACATAATTTTATTTCATTAGAGCGTTTATGCCCTACAGCATTCATTCAAACTTTCAAGTCCTTATTTTTCGAAATGAATGAACCGATTTTAACGAAACTTGGTATGCATATGTTGGATATCAAGGTCAAAATAGTTAGTAGAGAATATTTTCGAAAAAGAGTTCAGGGGGAAAGATAGGGTAATTTTTCACTTTCTATAGAAAAATCGCTCTGTCCCTCGTAAACGCTCCAAGTCTTCCAGTCCAGGTACGTTTGGTTTTTGTCAAAATCTATTTACTATTTTGTGTTGCTTTATTAAGGGTATGATTTAAGCTATCGCCAATTTTATTCGTTTTGAATTTCTTTAATAATAGGGTTTGTCTTCAAAATAGTGGATCTGTCACCAAAATGTAGTTGCCAAATAATTGTAAAAAGCAATTCCATAATAAATCACATGTAATCCTCGGGATATATTATCAAGTATCAAATAAATAGGTTGGGATTTATTATAAAACGGGAAGTAAACCATATTACTGGGTGGATTAAAAAAAATAACCACGAAGGTGATGGCGGGGTCTGTTCGCTCGCTACGCTCGCTCACTTGACCCCGCCATCCCCTTCTAACCTAACCTGTCCGAGTCGGGGTGCCCTAAGCTCCCTGTGCCCTATGTTCGAATATTTGGTGACAGATATACCTTTCTGAGTACGAAGTTAAAGGAATAAACCTATTATTTTGAGAACAAAGTTTTATCCAAGGAATGAACTACGATTTTATTGATAATCCATCTCTTATTTTACATACATATTGGCATTAATTTGGTAATTCATACCTGGCGACACTTTTTATATATCTGAGAACGAAAATACTTCGTGGCGATAGATCTATTTATTAGGTGATGCAACTTGATGACAAATATAAATTTTGGTGACAAGAAATATAGTCCCCCTTTATTAATTAGTGAAATTTCTCGAGTCAGACTGGATTGCTTTTTGAATTAAATTATAAGTGTGACGTAGTGTGACTGTGTGAAGTAATTAACGCTATCAATCATTTACCTACTTGGCGCATCACTTGCCAGAGACATTTGCTTGATGAATTGCCCTTGATTCAATATTCGTGTTTCCAGATTAAATAAGGTTTAAAATTTAATTAAAAAAAGTGAAAATGTTAATAGATAAGACGAGACTATGTTTCGGGTTCGTTAAGATTATATTGTTTTCTGTACCCACCTATTGTCATTTTTGTGAGTGGTCTATCAAATCATTGAGCGTTGGCGGTTTTTATACAAATATTAAAATAACATCACTTACCTACAACTACATTATTATTCCAGGCTTTTCGTATTCGCCCGGAGGACACGGTGGAGCATACGGTGGAGGTCT
Organism: Melanchra persicariae; assembly: GCA_947386135.1. Taxonomy (NCBI): domain Eukaryota; kingdom Metazoa; phylum Arthropoda; class Insecta; order Lepidoptera; family Noctuidae; genus Melanchra; species Melanchra persicariae. The sequence continues at coordinate 10,663,451 of OX376655.1, forward strand.
GCCCCGCTTGGGCAGAGCACCGCCGTGTCCTCGTCGAGACGATCGGCGGCGGCGACCTCTCGCGTCCGGCCCTGGTTCAATCCATTGTCCGGAGCGAGGAGGCATGGGAGGCCGTCACCACCTTCTGCGAAGCAGCAGTGCGATTCTGTAAGCATGTCGAAGTGAACACTTGGGCGGGGCGCACGACGGGTGAGTTGTCAAATCATACAAATAAGATGGAATGACAGCGCTCTTGTCGTTCACTCCGCCTAGGTGAACACCGTGAGGTGTCGACAAAATCGACCGGCAGTAATGCTAGTGAAGGAGGAGGCGGGCCGCGTGAGGGAGAGACAACCCTTACGCCCCAGCCGCCGCGGCATAGGGAGACGCACCGGGCGTCGGGAGTCGCTGGGCGATTCCCGGCCACCGTAGGTGCGGGTCTGCGGACGGCGAGCGTTGGGTGGCTCGCCGTCCGATCAAAGCTAGGCCCGGGCCAACGGCGCGTTGTGTTACACGCGCACCTCAAAGACATGTCAGCATAGGAGTAGGGGGCCCGTTAGGGCCAGTGCCTGCCAGGGTTGCTCGGATTTTGTTCGAAAGAGTTACCGCGGCCCTGGAACGTAAAAGGCACTAGGAGGAGCATGGATGGGTTTTAGTCAGTAAGAGTTTGACACTCCCTCCCGCTCCACCCAGATTGGCAGGACTCATTTGATGATTTCCCATCCATTAAAAAAATGCCGAAAGCAATTGATGACTTTAACCCGTATTAAACACTCTACTTTTAATGGGAAATCATCATGACCCCTTCCGCTCTGGGTGGAGCGGCAGGGGTCATTTGATAATTTCCCATCCTTAAAAAAAAGGCTTTTCGTATTATAAAGATTTTTTAATGTACCAGCCAAGTGAAAGTACTGAAGTAGGTACTCCAGACCGTTCCCAATATGAATATTTTTTTCTATGACATGAAATGTTACTTAAACTAACTTTTGAGACACTCAGAACTGTATAGTCTAAGCTCTTTTCTTGTAAGCATAATGTTCTACTTTATTTAAGTAAACGTACTAGGCGTGTCACTCGTATACCTAAATAGCACAATAGGATAGGAGACATTTAATTTAAGAAGACAAGAGTTTAATCAGTTAAAGCTGCTCGTTGTGAAAATTTCTTGGATGGTTAGGTATAGGTTAAGTATTTGAATTCACGTCGTGTCCCGCCATTTTTCTTCGATTTTAGTATTGCAAAAATGTATTACTTTGTTATTTACAAAAATTTCTAACAGCAAAGGTCTTTTCTAACCAATAACTATTACTGGAAATGTCGAGAAAACAATATGAAAAGGCGTAAGTACCAAGATTTCATGAATTAGAAATGAGTCTTTTATAGAGGATTCATATCATGGGTATTAAAACACTCATGTGATACCAGTATCACACGAGGCGAAATTCGTGTTTTAGTACCCCTTCTTATTAAAACAGTTGCATATTTAACTACTAAACTTTTGCGTCTTAATTTATGCGTGGATTTTATATTATTTTGCAGTAGGTAAATGCCTGCCTGTGATAGGTACCTAACTATAAACTTTATAAATATTGATAGGAATATATTTCTCTGTAAATAACTAAAATGCCTCATGGGTATCATTAGGTACGTAGTAAAATAGACTAGGTCTGTACTTAGTTAATAATAATCTAAGTTGTAGAATATAATGTTAATTTCTGTTTGAGTATGAGTGAGTTGCCTATAACCGTACGCTTCAATATTCAGGGTCATAAAATTACTTTACGTGTCACAGGAGGATTAAATCGTGTAGAAACTTGCACGTCTTACTGTGTTGCCAAGTACTCGTATGTATATTGAATTGCCATAATACTGATATACTCAAAAAGCTTACAATGCCCTCCGTATTCAGTGCAACAATGCGTTCAGGGTGCTGTTGGGGCTCCCCCGCTTTTGTAGCGCATCGGGGATGTTCGCTGAAATGCGGGTGGATTGTTTTTATACTACTATGCGTAAGAGGTGTGCATCCCTGGTGTGCAGAGTGAGAGGGAGCTCCAACAGCATACTGTCGATGATAGGAGGCAGACTGGACTGCAGATATGTGAATCACTGCTGTGCTATTTCTCATGGCATGGTGCAGCGGTGATTTTCGTACTTTTAATGTTGTGTGTTTCGTTTTTTATTGTTTCTCTAACATAGCTTAAGTTTCTGTTACTAACAAAATGAGTCATGGTTACTTGATTTAACAATTTATTATTATTATTGTTATAACATATAGCCATAAGATCTTTTATAAAAATACTTTGCTGTTTTGATAGAGATTTTTATCTCTGTTTCCTGATTGATGGTACATTTTTGCAAATGTCTCTGTAAATCCAGGGGCAGATGCATCAAGTCTTAGGTATCAAATAATAATAGGTATTTCTTTAAACAATACTTACTTACTAAATATTTGGCAGATTATATAATATCAAACTTTACAACAGAACACTTGGGATGACTTATGTATCGACTTTATCACCAATGGTACCATCCTGCCTATTACAGATGTCTGTGTATAGTCAGGGGCAGATGTTCCTGGTGTCGAATGCATACTAATGTTCGCTCGGGATTGCGTTGGGATTGGGCGACTATATTTTATGTGCTACATCTGTTTTGGCACTTCGTTACCTTTTAGTGTTATCAACTGCATTGGATGCAGATGTAAGATGTCCTTTGATCGTGTGACTGCTTTGTTTATCATTCGTGTGAGTATAGTTAAAACTGTAATTGATCAACAAATCACACATTGTAAAATAAAAGTTTTTCGAATCTATTGCATTTTTTTTTTGTAAGTCAAATTGTAGTAGGTACTTTAGCCTGAAAACCTGTCAAACGCTGGCTGGTTTTTAACTCCAAATACTGAATTCTGAAATTGACCCATAGGCATAGTTCGATAGATAAGGAAACTACTAGAATTTCTAAATAATGGAATAATAAAATTATGGAAAACTCTATATCATAAAAAGAGCCCTTTTTGCGGGAATAGCTTTCATTTGGTAAAACTATTTTTTTTTTTTTCATAGCTACTTTAGGTAAATTCGTATCTCAGCTTAGACCGTACCTTCAAAGTTGTTCTGTTACTGTCAGAATAGTACCATACCTGGAGTTGACGTAGCTCAGAAGTCTCAGGGGAGAATTTAGCCCCGTTTGAGGTGACTGCCCCAGCTGCTAGTACTAGTTAGGAAATAGTAGGTATGTATTTTGGATACTATTATATGTATAGTATATTACATTTTGAAACACATTAAGGTTAAATGTAGGTAATGTAATCTTGCACATACCTACTTAATTAAACGAGATGTTATTTGTGGATGTGACTATTTCATGTAGTTTCAATTTACTGGAAATTGTTGTTAAAAGTACTAACTAACTAATCGTACGTCCGTAGGTGATACGGAGTAGAAAACGCCCGACCCTTACGATTAGTCCCGGACCCGAACTAAGAATGAATGAAAACACGATTTGCCAGTTGTTCTTAATTCGGGTTCGGGACTAATCGTAAGTCCGTAGGTGATACGGAGAAGAAAACGCCTGACACTAAGGTCGAAACTACGGACTTCGGGCTAAGAAAGTAGATCCCAGACCTTGATCTGGGCCCGAGAATTCAGAAAAACGTCGTTCTAATTAAAATAATATCATATAAAATTATGTTATATCTGATCCAGTGGCCTTAATGTAGTGAGTTAATGTTGTTGAGTGTTGGGAGGTTTTATAGGTATCTACTTTCTTTATCGCGTAACGCGTTAATGTAAACGTCAATTTGTATTGAAACTGGATTAACGCCGCCGTTTGGCGTACAATAAAGTGAAACAGAATTATCTATGAGCGACCGTTTACTCACGATCGAGTACTAAAGTAAAAAAAAAATACACTATACCTGATTTGGAGAGGTACCTACCTACAATCGGGGTGAATCGGCACAAAAGTTTGATGGGGATTTTTACGTTATTTGAATCTTGTTTGCATAAAATTTGCGGTCTCCAATTTTATTGAATTGATATAAATAAAATAAAATTGCTTTCTTAAACAACCAATATTATGATTTTAAGTGAAAAACATTATCAAAGATTTGTTCCTATTCACCCCGTTTGACGATAGGTGTCTCTCACTCAACGCAGATATTTTTTTAGACAAAATAAAATGGCGATTAAATCAGCAAAAAAACATAACCGTTAAGTAATCTTTTTGGCTTTGCCGTAGCCGGGTAAAAAGATGCATGCAGAATTATTAGCTGACACCATTTTTTTGTAATTTTTTTTTTCTTTAATAAAGAAAGACGTGTGGCTCTAAAGACTGCCGCGGTAAAGCTATTGCATAGCATTTTTTATCAACTTATGTAATTATAATTATTTATTTATTTATATAATATACAACCAATGCAACCTAGAGGCGATTTGCAGAACTAAAGTGACAAGTGTGATATTTCAAAAAGTCATTAAAGCAAAAAACAAAATTACGACGACACGGTGGGCGCAGTGGTTGAGCGATCGGCTGCTGCGCTGCGTGTCTCGGGTTCGATTCCCGCACGGAACAAATATTTGTATGGCCTACATATAGTTGTTCCGGGTCTGGCTGTTTGTGTATGTGACTTTGTATGTTTGTAAACGCACCCACGATACAGGAGAAATTCCTAGTGTGGGGCAACGTTTTTATTAATAATAAAAAAAAATAAAAAAAAGCCGGTCGGAGTGGGGGGTGTTAGGTTATTTTCGTTACGGAATTTCTGGATTCGGTCTCCACGCTCAAGGCCCGCGATAGAAGCTATGCAATAGCTTAAAAACGCACAACGTTTAGACACTTTTTAATTACATAACTGAATCATAAGAAAAGATGCACTTAATATGAAACCGCACGCCGCCTGTTGAAAAGAAAATATGGTCGTAGCAGCTGCAATTCATTTCACAGTGTGTAGTTCTTAATAACGACCAGCTGTGAGAAATAGCCCCCTAGCATCGGAGAGATGTCCTCATAAACTCTGGCGCTTACTTACTGCTTTCATAATCCTTTAAATATTTTTATAGTTGGGTGTGTCTAATTTATAGGTGTGTACAGTTTCAGTCTTGAGGGATTTAGTTTTGAGAACATGTTATGTTTTTCTTTGCTTGGCTTATATAATAACCAAAAATGAAGGTAGGTAAAACACAAAATTAGAAACGCGTTCCATCTGGAATGCTAATACAAAACTTCCTTATGATAATGGATTAAAAGCACATTTATATTGTTTTGAAAATCGATTTGTTAGGTACCTACGTAATTCTCTAAGATGAGACAAGTACCTAAGTAAAGGAAAATTAATAACCTTGTAGCCTGCAAACTTAAATTATCTGGTTTAATGGCTCTACATCAACACACAGTTTTATGTTATGGTCGTTAGCTGATAAGGACCATAACGTTGCTCGTTACCGGGTTTCTGTAAGCTGTCAGTACAGTTGTACATGTACAACTGTACTGACAGCTTACAGAAACCAACCTTCAACCCAACCTTCAGGGCAAATCACTAAATGTTCTAACAAATCTTTTTCATTTTTTTTATTTTTTTTTATTTTGGCATCAAACAGTATATACAAACAATGTAATTCTTAAGACATTTGGTTCCTTACAGTAGACCTATAGTGCCGACAATATGATTTATTGGTAAAAATAAGTACAACAAACTCCTATATAGGAAAGACGCGTTAGAAATACATATATGTATAATAACCTATATATTTTGTATCAGAACATGAGTTCACGGAAACATCACTATCATTTTTAAAAAGTAAGAGCAAAGTGGCAAAAAAGGTAAATTTAATTAGGTGATAAATCTACTTTTTAGCATTAGTTTCAGGCTATTAAGAGAAATGTTAAAAAGATCTATATCTGTAAATTCTCTATTATAATTGTTAGTGGAACGGTACAAAAATGAGTTACGAGTGTATGTTTTATTTAGTCGAGGAGGAACAAAAAGTGGTTTTGTACGTGAGGGGCGTACGGGTAGGCGAGCGTGAGCTTTTAGAGATATTTTACTAAGTAATGATGGTGAATCGGTCAACGAGTTTAAAATTTTGAACAATTGAGTAATGTCGAACATTTTACGTCTGTTACGAAGACTCACTAGTTTGTGCCTACGCAATGTATCTTCATAAGCAGCGACGTAATCATTATTGCGATAATTAAGTGATTTCAAAAACTTTTTTTGTATCCTTTCTATTCTGTTTATATGTATGTCAAAACATGGACTCCATACAGTGCTACAAAAGTCTAGAATAGAGCGGACATTTTCCTGGACATCGAATCAGATTTCGTTCAGTTAAGCTACAACTGTTTTTCTGAAATGAATATCAATAAAAAAAGACACTAATGAACAAACTTTCTAATGAAAAAGGTAAAGTTTAACTATTATACTTACAAATAGTTCATTTATTTTTTTTTCCTTATTTTAGTACAATAAAACAGTGAAAAAACTTGCTTTAAGATCCTTGTTTAAAAAATATCCCCCTTTTTGATGCTAGAAACGTGTACCTACTATAACTTCACTTTTATGCTGTTGGTTGGAAAGCATGGAGCGTAATTCCAGTGTAAGCTGTGATTTAATGCTTGCATTTCCGGGACACAACGACTGAGGTTGCGCGCTGCTGGTTTGATGCAATTCCCGTTGTAGGCATTATTCGCGGAACTAGCGGGCACCACCACATCATTTAAATTGCACGGACCTATTAGTAAAACATGAGTAAAACCCTGTAGTATAGTTAGCAATAAAGGTAACGTACATTGCCACTCGTTCAAAGAAATAAATCATTATTTCATCTACAGGTACAGTTTACCAATTTATTTTTACCTCAAAGCCTCGGAAATATTCTGTTTGTCATTTTGTCATTCAAAATCTGAGTGCAAATAGTAGATTATGCACACAGTGGATAAAGCAGTGTCTTACGTCACGGGTGGCAAATTGAATCCCGAACGCAATAAAAGATTCAGGAGTTTAGAGTTTAACTCACGAGCGAAGCGAGGGAGTTAATAGAAGAATCTTGAATACAGCGAGGGATTCAAGCTAGCCCAAGGCAAAAACACCTATATCCCCGAGGAGGATACTCTACTTTTCACACCTACTGTGAGAAAATAGGTAGCAATAGTACTAAAATCAAAGTAATAATTAAATTTACAAGCAGTATATACATTTAAAACAATAATACACTTACAAAAAGTTAGTCAAATAGCGTAAAGGATTTGTAATATTTCCGCCTTTTTGCCCTTTCGAATTTGTTTTTTTTTGTTACTTTCTGTGGTGTTAAGTATATTGTGCATATTGTAAGCAACCTAATAAAATTGACGAAATTTGTGTAAACTAAGCATTATACAGGGCTTTATATCAGCTGGTAGAATGGGTTCGGGCGTTTGGCTGTATGCATTCCGAATTTACAAAATAGTTTTTAATTAATAAAGGTGATAAATAGACTATAGACGTGTTTCGAGTGTTATTCTAATCCTTTTATACAATGATCCGTACTTATCTAACTATTCTTACAATAAAATTTCTTCGAACAGCAACAATCATAAGGATATCCTTATGATTCTGTAGGAATTTGAGAATATCATCCATAAGTAAGAGTATCGAGAATATATTTCCGGGGGCGTTGTAAGTAGGTACTATACCGCCAATTTAGCTAACAGATGAAGTTCCAAATTTAAATCACATTATTGACCAGTACAATATTATTGCCCGGCTGTGCCCTCGGCCAATAATGACTCAGTTTAGGTTAGGTTTTCATGACATATAATTTAACGTTTTCGATCAGGTGGTAGGTATGAAAAAGTGTATTTTATCCGCTAGCGTTGAAAGAGTTTTTAAAATTCGAACCGTTCTTTTCAATAATGTTAGCCCACTGAAAATTAATTATTAGGTACTTATTTCATGTCAGTGCGCCGACCTCATTTTTAGAAAAATCGCATTGGCCAGCACGATGACCGCGTGAAAAAAAAAACTTTTATTTTTCTTCTCTTTAGTCAATTCACTTTCCATCATTTTGGTTTGTTTTTTGATAACATCGTAATCGCAAAATTTGAGCAAGTCCAGCGGCGACAAAGTTAAAAATAACACCAGCAGAGTTAGTGCAAGCATTGACATTTCTTCCAGAAAAATCGCGCGTAAAATATATAAAAGCGTACAATTTGTTCAATGCATGGAGACATTCTAAAGGAGCAAAAACGATTTTGGAGACTGTAATGCTATCATACTTCATTGAACTATCTAAAAAAAGGAAATCAAACACACTTTGGAGCATTTATTCGATGCTAAAAGCCACGATCAAAACAAAAACAATATACACAGAAAAATATTCAAAACTGTACCTTTACATGAACGATCACCGTTCCACATTTGATTCAGATTAACTTAATTTATCAATAACTTCCCACGGTATTAATTTTGTTAAAGTTAAACGTTACCGAAATATTTTAAAATTTTCCGTCGATCGTATCAAATATTTGATATTACTTTTGGTATTGTCGATAGAATGTGGGCTGACATTCCTTCTTTGCGAACTTTAATTATGGACCTCGTAGCAAACTTTTGTTTGAATGACGAACGGTCCGATTTTCTGCTTAGCTTTTATTTTTGTTTAGAAAACGTTTTAAAAATGTTGAAAGCCTATTGTCATTTGTATTCAAATTACTTTTAGAAGGTAGGTATCTTGTTCCTCCATGTTCTTGTTTGCTGGATTGCCGATGCCAAAAAAAACTAAGTGCCATTCATCATGTTTAATTCTTAGAGTTCCGTACCTTAAAAGAAAAAAAAGAACACTCATAGGATCACTTCGTTGTCGGTCGGTTTGTCTGTCACGACCCTTTTTTTCAGGAACGCGCTGAGGTATCACATTGAAACAATACTAAATACGTAAGTCTACGGTTCCTTGGAGCTCTAAAAAATCAAGTATTAAGTCAACGCAATAAAAATACGGCAATTCTGCATCATTTTTGCGACATATTCAAAAGTCTATTTATCCTAACTCATAAGTAAATCAAAACCTATAGGATACTTCCCGTTGACCTAGAATCCAGGTTCCAGGTTGTACGGTTGAATTCCAATTCGAACATATCAACCCTATGACAGTTATAAAAGCTTTCCGGCAAATTAAAATCGAATTGACCGAAGACATATGGGGAATGTCTATCAAAGTGTGCACGTCCATAATTGAGACCATAGCACCATACTTGACTTTAATATTTAATTTATGTGTGGACCAAGGAGTCTTTCCGGATATAATGAAATACAGTAAAGTTATACCACTTTTTAAGTCCGGCGATAGCACAGACACCAATAATTATAGACCTGTATCCGTATTGCCGGTTTTCAGCAAAGTGTTTGAAAAAGTAATGCTCAATCAAATGCTCATTCATTTTAACATCAATAAAATCTTACACGATCAACAGTATGGTTTTACCAAAGGTCGTTGTACGACTGATGCTGGTGTCACGTTATTAAAACACATATATACAGCGTGGGAAGAGGCGCAAGATGCCATAGGAATCTTTTGTGACCTCTCCAAGGCATTTAACTGTGTAAATCACGAAACCTTGCTCCTAAAACTAGAACATTACGGTCTAGGTAAACTTGCACTCAGCTTAGTGAAGTCTTATTTAAATGACAGACAGCAGCAAGTTCAAATAAACGGTGTTAATTCAAGGGGTTTAAAAGTCAAAATGGGGGTACCACAAGGCTCAATATTGGGTCCTTTCCTCTTTTTAGTATATATTAATGATCTACTCCATCTTTTAAAAAATCAACCACAAATGGTATTATTTGCTGATGATACGTCCTTAATTTTTAAGATAGATAGACGTTCTACAAATCTTGACGATGTAAATAAAGCCCTACAGCAGGTCCAAAATTGGTTCACTGCTAATAATTTAGTATTAAATGGGAAAAAAACTAAGTGTATTAAATTTGCTTTACCGAATGTCAAAAGTAATAATTGCGATATTGTATTGAACAAAGAGAAACTTGAATTCGTCGAAAACGCGGTTTTCCTGGGGATCACGCTTGACTCAAGGCTACAATGGGGTCCTCATTTAACATCTCTTGCGGGACGGCTAAGTTCAGCAGCATATGCTGTCAAAAAAATCCGTCAATTTACTGATACAGATACCGCGAGGCTGGTCTATTTTAGTTACTTTCATAGTATCATGTCTTACGGTATCTTATTATGGGGACGTGCTGCAGACATCGAATCTATATTTATTCTGCAGAAAAGAGCCATCAGTGCCATATATAATCTGGGTCGGCGCTATTCCCTAAGGGAACTGTTTAAAGATATTAACATCATGACGGTACCTTGTCAATACATATACGAAAATATAATGTATGTTCGGAAAAATCTCCATCTTTTTAGTAAGATTAGTGACAGGCATAATTTTAATACTAGAAATAAGAACAAATTAGATCAACCCCGATTCAGATTGGCTAAAGTACACACTTCTTTTATGGGGTACTGTGTTAAATTTTATAATAAAATACCATATGATATTCTCGGACTGAATGTGAGAAAATTTAAAACATGCATTAAACGCACACTATGTAGACAGGCATATTATAAACTGGAAGATTATATCTTTGATAAAAATGCTTGGCTAAATGCCGGTCCTGCTCCACAGCCTCAGCCGCTTGGTTCCACTAGTTAGGATTTTATATATGGAGGAGATGCTCACCCTTTTTTATTTTACTTTTTACGTTTAATAATAATAATATTCCACATTTCTATAATGTTTGGAATACACTTTTACTTTTCTGTTCTTACCAATTGATATTTATAGTTTTATATAAAGTAGAAGCATTTTTATTTTGGAATCCTGTAAATGTGAGGACCATGGAGCCTTTTTATGTTAGATAGTTTCCTTGTTTGACATGAATGAGCAGGGGCAGTTGAGGGTTTGTCATGCTCACTCGAATGTCTCGCTGATGGTGGCGCGTGTATCGGATCATTCGGTTCCCTTCAAAATGGTTGAGCTGAATGGTGCTGATGCACGCGTCATGTTCGTGAACGGGCGCCATCAGTGGAGACTGGTCATCTCTTAGCTGTCGCTGGCTTATTTCAATAGTTTATTTGATACTTAGAATTCTTTTTTTTTTCTCTTCCTTTACATTGTTCTCACATATAGAAGCAACAAAGATAATGTAACCAGGATTATTGTAAATCATAAAATGGTTTAAAAGAGTGTCCGTGGAGTTTCTTGCACGTTCTTCTCCATAGAGATCTACGCTTTGGAACGTGCAAATAGCTTCATGTTTTTGACTGACTGACTCTGACAATTCAAAAGTACCTGTAAATGGTTTATTTGAAATAAATGCTTTGACTTTGACTTTGAATCATGAAATTTGATAAGAACTGACAGCACAAGTAAAGGAAAATGTCTAAACATTGTTAATTTGCTGTACATTGTTAGTTTTTTGTACTATGCACAAACAGCAACTATTTTGCGATAGATATTCGTTGAAGAATTGACCTCAAAACTTCGATGTTTCACTTATGCCAAGCACAAAATATATCGGTTATTGAGCTGCAAGTTTGCAGTCTCGGGACAGAACTGCTGATAGGAGATTATTCATCAAGTATAATTATGCTGTTAAGACATCGATTAATTATTTTTCATTCTTAGGCAACCTATGGTTGAATTCAGGTCATGACGGGTCATATTCGGGTCTTGTTTCATAACAAGACCCGATTAATTTCATAATTAATCTTAATAAAAATTGAGGTTTTTGTGAAACATTCCTAAATATATCTTATTTATTTTAGGATCTTCCTATATTGTGCGCTTGACCTCAACGTCCCCAACCCTTGAAACGGTTCTTCTTCACTTCAGTGATACTGCCATCCATTTAATGCCTATGAGAAAAATATACTTCTTGTCCTTAATTAAAATAGACACACAGTAAGAAGGTTACGTTCTCAAAGTTGCGTAATCGAACTCATTTTAATAAAATCTTGGATTGATCTTGTAATAAATCAATGTGTCATGTCAGTCAAATTAAGATTTAGGATTGCGTCTGAAAAAAATAGCTCTTTTGTGGTTTACAAAAGAGCTATTTTTTTCCTAATCGTGCCTACTGTGCCATTATTAAACACTACTAGCGAACGGTAATGGATTAAAAGTATCCTATGATAGCCATTGAAGAGTAGCCATTGAGGAGTGATTAATAAACAAACATACAAACAGCTCAACATCACATTAATCATACTGACTTTCAAATTTATAATAAAAGCAGAAAGTAGAAAACCGTTTCAATATTCCATGTGATGTCGACGACACTGCCTGAATATTGTTGCTCATTCTCCCACATTTCCAGCCAGGTTACCATGCCGTCCGCTACCCACAGGCTAGCTGTCGACCCGTCAATTGATGCGGGGAACTAAGTTTCGGCAAATACTTTTGTAAAGAAAATTGCCAAATTTCTCTCTGGTTAGAGGCTACGGAAGACCATATTTCTGAGAAAATGGTAGTTTCTGAAACACGTTAAAAAAAACTCAGTACATTAATGATCGGCAGTATTACTTCAATATTACCTACTTCCAGTGAGAAAGAGACGGAGCTATACAGGACGTATAGCTACGTCTTTTAAAACAATTATCCGTAAAATTTAAAAAAAATATGAGACCACCTAAAAAAGTGAAACTAACTTGTCATTGGATTATAATCATCTCGTATTTTTTAGGGTTCCGTAGTAAAACAAAGGAACCCTTATAGTTGCGCCACGTCCGTCCGTCCAAATTGATGCTACAAATTTTAGTGGTAAGTTCAAACCACGTATCGATTCAGTGATCCGTTATTTAATTATTTATTTATTATTCAACTTTTGGGTTAAAGACTACACTGTGGTAGGTGCACAAAACCTACCATCTGTACTTTCTCTTCTCTCTCGATCTCAGTTCTTTTCTCAGATTTCACTTTCTGTACCTTCAAATAAAATACGTAAACAAGCCATCATCATCACACCAGCCGAAGGACGTCCATTGCTGGACATAAGCTTCCACCACAGGGCGGGGGTATGCCACTATCGTCCGACACCATACGGAACGTAACGTAACGTAAACATGTACCTATATTTAAATATAGTGTTTTAGTTAGTTTTTAAAGCAGGTCAATCTGTCCGAACCATACTCATGTTTGTTTCTATCAAGCCAGGATATAACTTGTTTGCTACCCTGGTTTCTAAAACGAGCCTCGGCCAGTCTAGCTATCCGGGCACGATTGGCGAAAAGAAGTCTCTTCGAAGAACAGGCGTGATGTTTTGATTTCTGCAATTAGACCTTGTGCTTGACCACTGTGCGTGAGCCATGGTGAATGTGTATATTCAGGGAGCAGTTCCCGATGATGGCCCCCGTCACCAGGTGCTGGCTGCTTCTGTCCAGTCGCAGAAGGCACCTGGTTAGCTTGAACTGCCTGGAGCTGCCGAGAGCTCTCGGTGTGTGTATGAGTGTGTTCTTGTAGCCATCACCTGGTTGTCGGATAGTGTCACTATCCGAGTTCGGGTCCGAAAGTCACCGTACCACGTCCCTCCTGATTGTTCAGGCGTGATGTTATGTTGTTTATAAATTACTTATAACTTCGTCAGTATATTTATCAACGTCATTTAACGTGAATGACCTCCTAATGAACAATCCATTTTGAGTCACATCCTCGTCACAGGCTATAGTAATTTCCGTCTGTTGTCAACTGTAGCGTGACAGCTGCATCCGACGGAATCACTGCTGTGGCTTTAGATTGATCCAACTAATATTATTGTCACAGATTAATGTGAAAGCAGTAAGTTTTGTTTTTATAGCAGTTGTTTTTATCGCTGTAAGGCCGGGTTCCCACTATGCCGGACCGGCAGATTTACCGGCTCGATAAAACTGCAGGAAGAGCTAATGGCTAAAGAATATATATGAAGCTGTTCACATTATGCCGGATCCGGCAAAAATACTGAGCTCGCAGCAGTTTGGCCGAGCGTTTTGTCACTGCGAAGCGCCGGTAGAACACCCGGGCCGGAGTAATGTGAACCAGTTTGCCCCGGATCTATGTCCGCCGCTCACCCCGCCCGTGCTCCCCTCACGACATTCGGCTCGCATTTTCTGATAAAAGTAGACGTGCATGCATGCATGGACATTCAAGCAGAAACTTCTTAAACTTAAACGTCCAAGAGAGACCTGTTCTGTGGGATAAGACCGAAGAAGTCTAAAGACAAAAACTTAAAATTAGCAGCATGGCGTGAAGTATGCTTAATGGTCTGAGGTGAGTACTTGACTGCCCGATTTTCTTCTGGGATCCGGTGTAATGTGAATATTCTGTCCGGTGTCCGGTTTCCGTCAGATCTACCGGTCCGGCATAGTGGGAACCCTGCCTATCAACATGCAGTGTACCATATGACTCTTGTCTTCAGGAATTTAATCTATCTAGCTATATTTGTTTAAATTAAAAAAAAAATAGTATCAATTTGACCCAAATTATATTGCTACATATATATTATAACGCCAATCACACGAAATAGACTCGTTTTTCTGAAGACGTTGATAATCACTACACTGCACTACATTGCACGTTCTATATTTCAAAACTACAAAAGCGTCCATTAACAAAAGAAATATAATTGTTAGTATGTCTGTAGCTCTATTGTTATGCTGTAATATGATGCTTATACGAAATTGTTCTCAAGATTTCAATGCACAGTGCTTGTATTATGCAAATAGTTTCCTAATTAAATGAACAATCAACTGTATTCAGTTTTAGGAGCGGAATATGTTTACAGCTTTTTGCCAAACTGAATGCTTGCTACGCCACATACTACGGCGTAGCACGTAGCGTAGCAATGGTAGTACTCGTAGCAGCGATCGTAGTCAATTTCGACCCTCTTACATAAAGTACATAGATTAGAGGCCGGATCTGTCAAAAAATGTAGGAAAATTGAGCCTTTTTTGACAATTTGCGACTGACATACGAATGCGAACGTTGTCTAAAATTTATTAGAATAGGCTCTTTTGTGTTAAAAGCTTGGTATTTCGGTCGGCCTGTGAGTGCTACGGACAAAATCTTTTTTCAAAGATATCTCCAATAAGATCGGTGTTAATCTGAGGAACAAAAGGAAAACTAAAGATCCTTTTTCCTTGTAAACTAGGAGAACAGGCAAACAATTCAATGGTTTTAAAAGAAAAAAAAAACAGTTTGAATTCTTTTTAAGTAATTAGGTGCGGAACTACGGACAATTCTTTTGCAAACAACGAAACTAATCGTTTTTCATTTTTTACTGAACAAAAAGATAGAGAAGTTACGGTACCAACTCGGGAAATAAATGGTGTGGGCCAAATTCTGCATTGCACCATTACAGTAACGCCTATTGCCACGAGAAACCAATGGAATGTATTGTCATTTTGATTTATGGAACTGTTTCATGGAACTGTCAATTTATGTGCGTAAAAAAACCTCGTATTTTTTTTGATTCAAATCTGCGTTGCATCCGTTACGTTTTGGAATTATTTTGCAAGCTCCGCTGTTATTGTTACTCGTATAGTAGAATAAAATTGTAAAGTCAATTTCATAATATTTCAGCCTTTTCAGTTCTAATTTCATACTGTAAAATGCTGTTACGTTGACACCGTGAAAGTTCGAAATAGTCATACATGTGGAAGGTATGTTGAGGAGCTCGTGGCTGAATAATAACAGACACACGGGTTGATCTTAAAGGTTAAGCAACATAAGCCGAGGTCGGTCAGTGGATGGGTGCCCATCTTAACATACCCAGAATCCTCGCTGCCTCGGAATGCACGTTAAGCAGTTGATCCTGGCTCTCATTTGTAGATCTTTGGCAGTTTTTAAGAATTGTCAGAACCAGAAAATCTGACACCATTCTTACCAAGAAGTACCGTGTTAGGCTTGTTTCACACGTACCACAACCACACCACACCGTTGTGACGAAAAGTGGTCAAGCTATGGATAGTATCGCTGCGGCTTTTTGCGGTTGCGCTGTGGTACCTACAAAATTTGCATGTGGCCGGCCGCTAGTTCGCGGTGTCGTTGGTGGTTGAGTTGTGGTTGCGACGTGGCTGCGATGTGCTCGGTATCACACACGCGTTCGATAATGACGTCAAAATGTTGTCCGTGTAACTATAACTTTTCATACAAATTAGCGGCCGCCCACGTGTTGTGATTGTGGTGTGGTTGTGGTACGTGTGAAACAAGCCTTAGGGTTGTGGAGGTCGTATAGGCAATCGCTCCACGTAATATACTGGTATTCAGCTGTCCGGAAGCCGACCCCAATGTAGTTGGTAAAAGGCTAGGCCGATCATCTGCCTAGCCTTTTAAAAAACATTTTATATCTAGTTAAGATATAAAATGTTTTTTATTCCTATTGTATCAAAGTAATGTTTTTCGACACTGATCTGAATGAATTAAATATTAAAAAGGTAAAAACCTTCTTACCCCTCCCATCTTCTCATCCATCTATTGTATGCATTGTGTTCTATTAAAGGCTATTTTTAATACCTTTAACATTAGAATCAATAGGTTTAGCCAAAGCATTGTCAACATTTGATTAACACTATATTTTCTCAATTTTATAGGCATGAAGGTCTAGATTTATAAGGATAAAGCTTTGTGTGCCCATTATTAAAAATGAAACTGGACACAAAGAGTTTAAACACACACAGGCCCATATTCCAATACGTAAACTCCAACTCAACTCGAACTCCAACTCCATCGGAGCTTGTCATAAATTGAAGTTTTTGCATTTGTTTGCTCATCTCTCGAATACGAAAACGTCAATATTATACAAGCTTTCATTGACATTTTCGTGCTCATGTTTGAGTTGGAGTTTACGTTCTGGAATATGGGCCACAGTGTTCTTTCAAGCTCAAATAATTAAAATTACTAGAAAATTGTTTATAATTATTCAAACTTTTACAAAATACCTTTTTTCTAGGTGGCCAAATACTTTTGAGCAGTAGTGTAGTGTAGGCCGTAAACTGCGCATAAGTATGAAAAATTACCTTTTCATCCCACCATCTCGGAAAGAGTATTTTTAATCTTCAATATCTGAGTGGAAAAGCCGTTTTTATTCTCTAGAGGATAAAGTAAATTGAATTTAGAACATCGTGTGCACTAAGTTTGTAAATTAAAAAAAAACATTAAACCTATTTACTGCTACCTCTATGGTGCCGAATATATCATACAACTTTTTTTTAATTTGTTATAAACTCAGACTCGGAACCTTCTTGGTGTTCTTTTTTCAATTTGCTTTGTACGCGGTTCTTTGCGCGGCATTTTTTCACGTCATTGTTAAACCTTATATTAAAAACAAGAAACTTGAAAACAAGTGAAAAAACTAAAATGAGTGATTCTAGCGACGAGGAAGTTTGTTTGACGCCAACAGAATTGACTGAAACTGTTAATAATGCGCAAATGAGCTTTCTCCCTCAACAATCACGCGAGAAGTATTTAAAACAGTACGATATGTTCAACACGTGGCGACTAGCAAAAGGAGCCAAAACTTTCTCAGAAAACGTTTTGCTGGCATATTTTATAGAATTATCCGAGAACAAGAAAGCAAGCACTCTATGGAGTACGTATTCGATGCTAAAAGCAACAATAAAGATGAAAAAAGACATACATATCGATACCTATCCTAAATTAGTGGCATTTTTAAAAAGAGCCTCATCTGGTCATCAACCAAAAACATCGAAGATTTTCACAGTATCTGATATTGAAAAGTTTCTTAACGAAGCACTCGATTCCGTATATTTGGCGGCAAAAGTAAGTCAGTTGTACATTCGGTATCTACTTAAGTATATTAATCTCAATTAAACAGTATACTTAGTAGATGTTGATAGGCATAATTATGCGTTCATATCAATTTTTTTTCATTTATCTACTACAATACTCTTTACGTTACAGGTTGTTCTTATTATTGGAATAAACGGAGCATGTCGAACTAATGAACTAACACAACTTAATGTCAAAAACATTGAGAAACATTCAGATGACTTACTTTTAATTAATTTACCTAATACAAAGACAAAAAGAGACCGCAACTTCGTCATTCGCAAGGAATACGTAACGATTGTTGAGAAATATCAAGCCTTACACCCGCCTAACACTCCAATCAATCGATTTTTTCTACAGTATCGCAATGGAAAGTGTGTTAGACAGCCTATGGGTACTAATAAAATTGGCAGTATCCCACGAGAAATAGCAACATTTCTTGAACTTCCAGAACCCCTGTTGTACACGGGTCATTGTTTCCGACGAACTTCAGCCACACTTTTGGCTGATTCCGGAGCTGATCTCCTGTCCCTTAAGCGCCACGGAGGCTGGAAGTCCAATGCAGTTGTAGAGGGATACATAGAGGATTCCATCCAAAATAAGTCTAAAATAT
Organism: Melanchra persicariae; assembly: GCA_947386135.1. Taxonomy (NCBI): domain Eukaryota; kingdom Metazoa; phylum Arthropoda; class Insecta; order Lepidoptera; family Noctuidae; genus Melanchra; species Melanchra persicariae. The sequence continues at coordinate 10,681,848 of OX376655.1, forward strand.
GTGAAGGCATCGTAGGAGCCATTACACTGAAAGAGCCTCAATCGGATCCTTGGACTGGCCCTTCTACATCAAAAATAAGCCGTTATGAAACACCTAACCATCTCCCTCTCTCTCCAACATTCACGCCAAGGTAATCCGATGAATCGGTACAACTATTAAGTATGACAGATAGTTTACCGAAAAACAGTACACAAGTGACTAACACCAATATTACAGTACCAAACAAAAATATTACACTCAATTTAAATAACTGTAGCAACGTTACTTTAAAATTTTCTTAATTATACCTTAGTATTATTTTGTTATAATTTAAAGATTATTCTGTAATACTTACCTGTCATAATGTAGTAATTAATACCTAAACTGAAATAAAAGTGTACCTATCTTGTGATTGTAAACGTTTTTTTTTTGCATTTAGTCATTTCCTCGCTGAGGTGGAATGAAAAGTTAAGATTTTTCACCTCGTGCTCTTTTGATTCCCTCGCTAACGCTCAGGATTCTAATTTTGAAACACTCGCTGCGCTCGTGATTCAATTTTAGAATCCTTCGCCTGCTCGGTCATCAAAATTGAACACGCGGTTAAAAAGCAACTTTGCACTCTTGTGTAACAAATAACTATTACTACCTAAAATTACTTACCTACCATAATATTAAAGCTTTTGGTCTGCGACCGGCTTTACATTGTCTGCCTATTTACGAGTAAGTAGCCATGTTTTTATTAAATAAAGTTGGTAAGCTTTGAGATGTCTCAGAAGTTTCAGACTACACTGCGATTTTTATCTATACTTAGCTCCTTTTAGTCCCTTATTTTGTCCACTTAGAAAAAGTTTTGTGTCTCTTGGGATACAATGGTATCTACGTGTGTAATAATTTTGTATGTATCCACCTAACCATTATGTTAAATGGAACCAATTTATTTTTTAGGTATTTGTAGTGGGTAGTAGGTAATACATATGACGGTTTACGTCATAATATTTTAATAAAGAAGTTACAAGATATGCCTACGTTTTTTATGACATTTGGACCCAATCAGAATTATGTCTTGGTCCATGTAAGACATCTCTCCTTTTTCAGCACAACTTGCATATTACCAACTGATTACTGGTAAATGATAACCTTCATTATTCCATTACTATGTAAAAGTCTCTTTTCGTGACTTACAGCTTTTTCAGTCCAGGGCTAAATGTACCTACTGGTTGTTTTTTTATCCAGCTTGTCCAACATCCAAGTTTTACTTTCAATCTCATTTATTTATTTTAGTAATTCAAAAGTCCTTCAAAATCTGAAATGAATAGGTATTAAAAAACTTTGCATGATCTATTACACATGTATCCAATAATACCCCTTTTACAAACAAGGCCAGGGATAATACGATACCAGCTTTAAAACTATAATCGGTAAACACACTCGATATCCACTAGACCAACTTTTAGATTACACTAACATCCTCGTACCAAATTAATTTATCGGGATCACGGATTAAGGTGGGTTTAGACCAAACAAACGTAAAACCAGTAAGAGTAACGGAGAAGCATTATAATCTTGATATTTTCTCTGTCTCTGTTTGTTTACAAAGAGGGAAAATGATGGAGTGCGTATAGAAAGGAATCCGCTTGGTCTAAAACCACCTTTAGAGTAATTTTGTGAATAATAGAATCCAATTTGGAAACTAAAGTTGGTCGCGCACAATGGGCGGTACGGATAGAGTTGAATGCATGCCAGCATGATTAAAATGCTACTGCACGTAAGAAAGATGAAGAACTGCCGGACGCAGCCTGCATTCAAATTGCTATCTTTTCACATAAACGACATATTGTTTTAGATGACTTCATCTTTCTTACGTGCAGTAACATTTTAACATTCGTTCATAAATTGTAGAACATTTTTGAGCGCATTATGTAAAAGCGTGTTTCACTTGCCTATTTCAGAATGTGAGGATTATAATAGATTCATGTGTTAAGTTTGTCATTTATTTCCTTTCAAGACACAGAGCTTCAATACCTTTTTTTTATCGGAGTGGAAATTCTCATGGATGTACTCCGTCCTGGAGCGGTCTGTCCGACTTCTACTGACTAAACCATCCTGTGTTCCCTCGCACAATTGCACTGGGGGCTACGGGATCACCTAAGCAATCTTCAACGCAGCCCCCAACTAGTGCTGGCCCGTTTCGTAAAGTACATAGGTAGACTGCGACGTATTAGTGGGCGCGCGTGGAAGAGCTTCAATACCTTTTTTTTTTTTTTTTTTTTTTTTTTATAGGATGGGAAATCATCAAATGACCCCTCCCGCTCTGGGTGGAGCGGCAGGGAGTGTCAGACTTTTACTGACTAAAACCCACCCTTAGTCCTCCTAGTGCCTTTCTTCCCAGGGCCGCGGTAACTCTTTCGAACAATTCCGCAACCCTGGCAGGCTCTGGCCCTGGCGGGCCCCGTCTCCGTTGCTGACTGCTCGTTGCTGACGGCGCGTTTGGAGTGAACGCGCCGTCGACTCTGGCCTGACCTGATCGGACAGCGAGCTACCCATTGCTCGCTGTCCGCAGGCGTCAGTCACTGCGCCTTGCCCAGGAGCGTCAGTTCCTGAGAGGCGCAGCGACTGACGTTCGTCTGGAGGAGGCGAAATGGGGCCATTACTGGCACTCCATTTCGGCCCCCTCCCGAGCAGTGGCAGCGGCGGCGACGGTGGCGGCGGCTGCGGCGGAAGCGACGGCGGCGGCGGCGGCGGTGGAGGAGGGTTTTCTCCTCGAACCGGCCCTGGCGGGTGGACCGCAGGCTTTGCCCCCAGCCCAGTGATCGGCCGGCTTGCCAGTTGCCGCACATGCGAAGCAGTGCGGCGCGGCGTCGCACGAGCCGGCCCTGTGACCGGGCTGACCACAGCGGAAGCAGTGGTCACTGCGGTCCACCTCCGAGGTGCAGCGTACTCCCACGTGGTTGCCAACTTGGCAACGGAAGCACCTCAGAGGTCTGGGCTCCAGCAGTTTTACCTGCGCGGAGACCCAGCCCACCAAAAGCCTTCGGCCCTCCGAGACTTTCTTGGCCGCCGACACGGGGCAGCTCACCACTACGGTTCGCATGCCCGTGTTGTCAGGACGGATGGTGCCCGCCTTCACCTCCTCTGCAGAGCACCCCCCCGTCCTGACGACGGCGGCCAACACCTCCTCCTCCGTGACGGAGTCGTCCAGGCCCAAGATGCGCATATCTATGCACTTCGTGGGCCTGGACACTCGGACGTCATCCGCGCCCAAGGACGCCCTAAGCCTTTCGGCTAGAGCGTCCGCGGCCGGACCGCTGCCTGCTCCAGGGATCTCGAGCATCCTGGCCCCGGTCATGGTGACCCTGAGCCGGAGACCCCCGACGATGCCAAGCTCACCGAGGTTGATGGCCTCCTTGGCCTTGGTGAGCGTATTGGCATACGTCACGCCCCTCTTCACCGCGTCCGGCTGCAGCGTTAAGACTACAGCCGCGGCCTTCGGGGCGCGGAGCGCAGCCGCGACGCCTCGCGCTCGCTGCCGCCGCCTTCTTTCCCGCCTCTTTGCCGCCCTGGCTGCCTTTCCCGCCTTCTTCTTCTCCCCGGCAACTTGCCATTCGGCTTGAGCCGGGGGAGGAGCTGAAGGCGAGGAAGCCGGGGGGAGCTGCTGCTCAGACGGCGCAGGAGCCTTCGCCGTCCGCGCAGCAACCCCACCCTTCCTCTTCCTTCCCGGGGCCGGGTCCGGTTTTCCCGACACCGGCTTCGCGGGTGCCGGCCCGGACCCTTTGTCCTGGCCGGACGACCCCGGTGTGGCAGCCACGGCGGCCGCGTACGACGCCGCCTTTTTTTGGGCTGGAGCCTTCCCACTCGCCGCTAACGGGGGGCGCAAGACGATGCCCTCCAGGACGGAAAACCGCGCCTGGAAGGCAGCCATCTCCTGCCGCACCAGGTCCAGCACCTGGCCCTCCTGCGGCACGGGGTGGCTGTTCTCCCCGCGCCCCCCTTTAGGCGCCCCCTGTGGGCCGGCTCTCTGTAGCCTGGCCAGGTCTGCTCGGAGCCCCGTATTCTCCCTCTGGAGGCGCTCCGTGGCGGCAGCCAAGCGGGCGACCTCCGCCCGCAGGTTGGACATCTCGTCCACCGGAGGCCCACCTCGATTAGCCTCCGCTGCCGCCAGGATGGAGGTCAGCGCTTCTCTTATGGCCCTGTTTTTAGAGGAGAGTTTCCTCTTCAGGGCCACATCGCGAAGCGCGGCCTCCACCGCCTCCGCAAACCCGGCCCTCCGAAGCTCCTGTCCGGAGTCATCCGGCTCACCGCCGGAGGACTCCGAACCAGGAGCCCTGCTACCGCCCTCTCCGGGGGGTCGTCCAGCATCGGCGAGCTCCCCGGCTCGCCGGCCAGTCTCCTTGGGGGCAGGAGCTCTGCTCTTGACTCCCTCTCGGCCCTTACCCCGCCTACTGGTGGGGATCTTGCGAGCCGAGGCAACCTCGTCGCTGCAGGACGACCCCTGGTCTTGCTCTGGTCTGGGCCGCTTGCGGAAGGACCTGGAGTCCTCCGAAGCAGCCCCCGCTCCCTCGGGTACAGAGCTCGCCGAGCTAACGGTCGCTAGGTCGTCGGAGTCCAACTCAGACTCCGACTCTACACCCGCGCGACGCTCAAGCGAGCCCTCCTCCCAATACAGCGCACCTTCGCCCGTGCTCCGCCCGACCGACACTCTGTCGGGCGAGTCAAAACTTAAACCGATCAGGTCCTCCTCGGATAATATAGATCGGGGGCCTCCTCGGCCCTTGTTGCCAACGGCAAACGGTTGGTGGACAGCCCTGTTGCCCCCCCCAGAATACGAGGGGCTTGACGCACGAGGCGTGGCGGATTCTCGGACCGCTGTGCAGTCCGTACCGCCCTGGGGTAGTTTCTGTTTAGCAGAACTGTCCATTGTTGTCCTTTTAAAGGGTGCGGTCCCTATCTCCCCTCCTCTCTCCCTCTCTCTCACTGCTTGCTCGCTGCCCTCACAGTCACGTCTGATGATCAGACGCGTACCAGAGAGCAGCGAGCAAGCCAATGAGACGCACACCGTCCGAGGACCCGAACACTGCTCAAGTCTCCGAACGGTGCGCCCCTCTTGTGTCTCTCTTGGTCTGGTCTCTCACTTGGGACCTTCCGGCATGAGTGGCTCTACCGGCAAAGCCCCCAAGATCACTGAGACACGCAAGCCCCACCACGACGGCAACGTGGAGACACGGTTGGTGGGGAGAGCTTCAATACCTAACCTAGCCTTTTGCTAACAATGTTGGGGTCGATTTCCAGTCTAACTGGATGTAGCAAAGTACAGTATTTCACATGAAGCGAATGTCTCCACAAACCAATAACCATGTAACGCGCTGCCTCTTGGCAAAACTAGCGCAAGATTTTCTGTCTTTTGACTACTGGCTCGTTACAAATGAAAGCAGGGATCAACGGCTTATGCGAGTCGAGCACATACATGTAATTAGATCAAACAGGCTGTTTCGATCAGTTTTATCAAATTTATTGTCATGAATGTCAGTGGGAAAATTTGATCAAAATTGAATTGTCAAATGGTATGAAGTTTCGTATTTCTATTTGATCAAACAGTTTGAACCAGCCTGTTTGATCAAACTACTTGAACGTGTATGGCTCGCATTAGCATGCTTTCCAAAGCACGGAGGAGTCTCGATTTGTAATGGATGATTAACCATCAATGGCAAGCACTTATCCTCGAAGATGGAACCGTAAGGCTGTTATAATGTAGCCGCGAGCTCTACAAAGTGATAAACAGTAAAAATTAAAAAAAAATCACGATGCTCATTTAAATTGTAACTCTATCGAAGGTTTTCTCGCCAATAGTCAAACTAGCCAGCGGGTGGAAAATTCTGTTTGAGATAATGTCAGTAGCAGAATGGGTAACAGAAATGACCCTTAGTATTTCTATATAAAATGATCGAACAGTAACTTTGCCAGGAGTGTAATTATGTGGGTACTGCTTGCCCAGTTAACTGAGGCCTGTAAAGCGATGAGAGAATTACTCTGTATTAATTGTGTACATTATTACCAAGCGGACTGTTATGCTATTTGATCCTAAATGATGTTTGAACCTTTACTACCTTTGCAAATTGAATAGGACAAATATTGTTTGGCAAATACTCACTGTAAACATTTGTGCCTGTAAGCTCCCGATTTCAATGTCTACAAATTTAGCAGGAACTCGTGCCATGCATTTCAATGAATTGATGAATTAGGTTCTATCTGTCACTCTTATAATTTCAATAGCCTACCGAGAATTTAATTAATTAAAATTATTTCGTAGAGTAATGATTATGAAATGGTGCCGATACTAGGAAACACTCATAGATACTCCACAAAAGCGCTTTTCTTGCTAGTGTAACAGTAATTTTCTTAGATAAACATTAATCTGCCTAGCCTTTATCAAAAGATGTTGAGGTCATCCTCCAGTCTGACCGTATGCTGCAGACCAGGGGCCTATTTAATAAAACGGACTGGTGACAGGTGAAAAACGACAATGTCGATAATTCGACAATTTTGTAAGTTTAATTTAGTTATAAGTGCCGTATAGTGGCCTAATTGAATTTATTTTTTTATTAATCAACGTTTTGAATTTGACTTTGTCGCAGAATAGTGACAATTATGTCAGTATTTGACTGTTTTGATTTGTGTTTTTGTCGCATTGTCAGTAATGATGTGTATAATTATTAAATAGGGCCCAGATAGCAGTTTTTAACAAACCGTAACGAATGTCATTACTGACAGCCAGGATCAACGTTCTTTTCGAGGTATGCCTTGGGATGTAGATGTGATCACCTCTCCATGTTTTGACCTTGGCAAGCGTTGCTTAACCTAGAAAATCTAGGGCGACTGTTAAGCGCATTTCAGACTACGCTATAATATATAATAGCATATTGCATATAGTTGATAGCACAACAATATCGCTCACCATACATTTATTTAGAACACGTTACTAAATATTTTTGGTTTGCTATACGCTATGAAATTGAGCGATGCGCTTACGCTATGATATACCCGCCGTTTTTTCCAACCCGACGAAACGACTCGTCTGGACGTGATCCTGTGGATACGAGCAGATCATATTTGGTTGCGAATTTATCGCGTAATGTGAACGCAATGCTATATGTATCGTATAGCTTTATGACTTTTGTACTGTATAGTAGAATAGTATAGCGAAGTCTGAAATGCGCTTCATTGCTCAACCACGTTTACAACTTAATTGATGCTTAATCAATTCCTGGAAATACTTTCAACGGTTGAGTTTCACATACATTTTTTCTAAATTTTTCTTTACACAGGATCGAGAGTAAAGGGCACCTTATTTTCAATAGGCATAAAATAAAGTAAAAAACTGGTCAGCCTGTGAATATTGTTAAATGAAACGCTGATTAAATTAAGTTGGCAAAGGTTATTTATTAAGCGTATAAAATTTATTGGAGGGACTGAGAAGCTAAGGAATAATAAGTGTTACGGAGAGGAAAGTACTGTTACTTTGGATATTTTGTAGTTTATTAAATTAACTAATAAAAACTGCCGTATTTTTATTATGTGAAATTGTATTTTGTTTTGTCTCTGGATCTAGTTTTTTTATGAGATTCTTTGAACCTACTAATGTTTGAAATATAAAATTAAAACTGAATTAAACTAATGATAAAGTTGTTTGAATAATATAATCCAAACAGTTTATGTAGGTACTTCCTTTTTTTACTATTGGTAGGGCACGCGTTTGACCACTCGATGTTGTGGTCGAAGATGGATCACGCTTGCCTAGTAGTAACCTATTCACTCTGGACTTAAAGACTCCCAGGTTGTAGCTATCAGGAAACAAACACTCTGGCAGCGCATTCCACTCCTTAGCTGTACGCACAATGAATGTATTCCCAATACGTTTTGTGTGGGTGGGATGTCCACCCTTCCCTTCCTTATAAAGTACGAAACCTTGTCTGGTCAATTTGGTTTAAAAACTTACGACTTTAGCTACTTGTGTACGTCCCTATGTTTGTATAGGTACGTAAGTAATCTAGTTTCCTTTATGTGTGTCGTTTACCCTCTTAATGTAAACGTTTTCCATTTTACGCCTATACGCGTCCTCATAAAACTCATTGAAATTTCGTTGGAGCTATATCACATTCGTAAAAGTCGGGTCACGTCGTTATTCTATTACAATTTCAAAGATTGGCGGCGTTGGAATGTGTTCTCTGTGAACTATTCAATAGCGGCCCGATCAGCTTCATAACGGCTCAAAATGATGAGATTTTCGTGCAGAACTCTGATTTCGGTTTAAATTGAATCGATTTTGAATAGAGATGAGCATAGTAAAAGGTTTAAACCCGATTATAAAATTCATCTCTAATCTTTATGTTGCTTATTCATTTACTAAATTAATAGATAATAGTAGAGCATCGGTTTTGCCCTGACCGTACTTAAAATAACAACTTTAGATAGACGTAAAAGACTTTAATTAATTACAGACAGTAAAATGTAAATTGCACCGGCTTGCATTCGGAATTGTATTGATTTAAATAGAATTAACCATTGCTATTGGTCGGAAATCCCCTACACGTAGCGAGGACGCGAGCTGATTCCGGCTCCATCCATCTCTTTATGTAAGAGGGATCTGCAATTTATAGGCGGTTAAAGCTCACAAGTCTATCGAAAATATACAACTGATAGTTTTCATGTTTTTATTTTCGTCTGTAGTGTGTATATGTCATTGTGTCTCTGTGTGTATGTGTATAGAATTGAGATTTAGTTTTGGTTAGCGAGAAACTAAAATTCAGGCTGTCCTCTCACATAGAACTCTTTTTCTACAAGCTCCTATGGGAACATGAAAATATAAACGAAGGCACTTATCACCTTTATCAAATCAACATCATCATATCAGCCGAAAGACGTCCACTGCTGGATATAGTCGTCCCTCAAGTGTCGCCACAACAACCGGTCCTGTGCGTCTCGCATCCATCTGCTACCCGCGACCCTCACCAGGTCATCGGTCCACCTTGTATAATATTGAGGTAAAATAAACCTTAAAATAGTTTCCCCGTTGCTTTCCGAAAACTTTCCTTCTTTACCACATGTTAGTTACTTTAAAAGACATATTATTATAAAACTAAAAAGTATGTAGGTACATATAATTATATTTTCCAGCTTTATAGACGCTGAAACATTTCCAGATGATTTTTAATATCTGCTATGAAAAAACCTGAAATGTTTTAATTTTATTCATCAGGGATTACGCTATGCTTTCAAGAATAAATAATGAGAAAAATAAACGGTCTACAAAAGTCTAAATATATTTTCATAGAAATAAAAACAGTTCAAATATTCAAATCTACAGGGAATCTAACATAAACAGTAGCGGTTGGCAACAAACGTGAAAAAGCGACAATTTCAGACATATTCAGCAGAAAAGTACTTCAGTGTTATCTAAAGAGCGAACAACGGTAGATTTTTTGGGCAAAATCAACTTTTTCTGTTGATAATTTTTTTTTCAGCATTCCTATTGTATTTTTTTTTGAAGGAATGTTAGTTATTTTCTTTAACTATCTTAAATTTTGGCATCGTTTTGCTTAGAAAATAGGTTCGGCCTCGACAAAAGTGTTCTTAGTTAATCTCATGAATATCTAAGCGTTACAAAGAGCTTCATGATCTACTTACATATACATAATGGCTTCTAATCATTGATACATGACCAACTGGGACAGGATCCTTTTAGATTACTCCGAGGAAAGATTTATCCGAAGACTCAGCTCTTTCTTAGACATACTTTATGTGCTGGAATTCATTTAAATGGTTCGGAATAGAAGGAAAGCGTAGTTTATCAAAAAATTCATCGCGGTTATTAGCTGTAATAAAATAGAACCTAAGTTGAAAAACATATGATCTCTATAATTATAATACTTTTCTTTACTAGCTTTTGACCACGGATCCGTCCACGTGGATGTCGGTAATCGCGTAAAAAAGTAACCTATGTCCTTCTCCATATCCCAGGCCATATATCTGCCAAATTTCATGACAATCCGTTCAGCCGTTTTAGCGTGAAAGCGTAACAGACAGACATACAGACTGATAGAGTTACTTTCGCATTTATAATATTAGTAGGGATTTAAAACCAACGAAGAACAGCTTTAAAATAGATAAGTATCGATCCAACAAATAAACGTTCATTCAAAAAAATACAAATATTATTGTATTCAATACAAAAATATTCATAACAACGGAAATACACGTTAATATTGAGAGGAAGCCATTGCTTTACGAATTCAGAACATGCCACATAGGTACGAAATTGAGGTAGCGTCATCATCATCAATTCATCATAATGTCGCGCGTTATGGCCTCGGTTTCAGCTAACTGTACTAGTGTTACAGGCTGACAAAATGGCTGATACATCTAGTAACCGGACTATCAAAACACGATTTATTAATTTCTGGTTTAGCTGTAGTGCATGACGTTAATATAAAAATAGGTATTTGTCAATGCACAAAGTATTGAGAGGAATTGAAATGGGTTAGGGGGCAACTCGTCCCATTCGAATCTTGAACCAGGGACGAAATGCTCTCTATTCGAAGTCGAATATCATCTCACAAGTACGTATCCACTACAGAGTTTCTATATATCGTACTATGACCTAATAAATGCCATGCTCGACCTTTGTTCAAAATTACATCAGCATGAACGGATTTGTCTTTCAGCTGTTGAGGCAAGCAACGCATTTTTAGATTTTCATTGTTATTTTATTATTATTGATAGATGGACGCACACTTGCCTAGAAGTAACCTTGACTTTTAATATTAGTTGACTCTTGATTTCAAATATTAGTAGGGAGCAAACTATAAAGTAAATGCGATCGAGTCGCAGAAATGTAACTTTTGCAGGATAACTGGAGAGAACGATGGAACGATCGATTCTCGGGATGTTGAAATGGTTACTCAGTCTGCCCGTCTTTCTATTCCATACCACATAGGGCAGATTTTTTATAGACAATTATCTTTTTGCTAAAGAATAAAACGTCTAGCATATTTTCCACATAAAAGCGGTCAAACCGCATTAGACATTATGTATATTTATAGTGGCTATTAAAAATCATCGTCGAATCCGACTCGGATGGGCGGTGTTCGGGAAGTTGCGCAGTATCTTCTCGTCTCACATACCACAGTGTCTCAAGACGAAAGTCTATGACCAGTGCGTGTTGCCAGTGATGACCTATGGACTCGAAACGTCAAAACTTAAAGTCACCCAAAGGGCAATGGAGAGGGCAATGCTCGGACTTTCCTTGCGTGATCGAATCAGGAATGATGATATCCGCAAAAGAAGCAAGGTTACCGACATAGCCCGAAGGATCGCCAAATTGAAGTGGCAGTGGGCAGGGCACATTGCTCGCAGAACAGATGGTCGATGGGGCCGAAAAGTTTTGGAGTAGCGACCGCGTACCGGAAGACGCAGCGTTGGAAGGCCTCCCACAAGGTGGACCGATGACCTGGTCAGGGTCGCGGGTAACCGATGGATGCGAGACGCACAGGACCGGTGGTTGTGGCGACACTTGGGGGAGGCCTATGTCCAGCAGTGGACGTCTTTCGGCTGATATGATGATGATGATGATTAAAAATCAGCCCTAAAAGATGTTCTATGAAAATACTTTCTAAGAAATAAGATTGGTGCAGTGGTTGAGCGATTGGTTGCTGCGCTGCGTGTCGCGGGTTCGATTCCCTCACGTAACAAATATTTGTATGGCCTACAGATAGTTGTTCTGGGTCTGGCTGTTTGTGTATAAAAATTGGCAAACGGAACAACAAACTCTACTAGGTACATTCACAACAAAGTTCGAATTCCATTGCAACCCAAACTTTTTTGGGGCCTTGGTCACTTAATAAATCAACTTAAAGTACACATCGCTAAAGTCAAAACTTGAGTTGGTAGCGATGGATTGAAAGTATTTCGACTTATTAATTAAATTGCAGACATAATTATGCTATTCCAAATAAATGCAAACAAAAGCAATTAAATGTTCCCAAGCCACACTGGGCCTGGTAAATATGGCCCAGGCAGTAGGAACGACATAATGTCATAGCTCTCATTTGGAAAACGACTTCTAACTCGTCTGAAAATTTCAATATGCAAAATTAATATCATACACAAAAAGGCACGATATCAAAGTTCTCTTCCACATCGCTGTCATCTAGCAACGTGCCCAGAATGTAACGTTTACAAATTATGATAATAACGTCTATATTTCAAAATGTTCGAAACGTGATAACATCGGGTTGCTTGTGTCTGATATCAATCATTATTGCATCTGCATACAATCATCGTAGTATGACTAGCTCATTACTCATCCTAAGTTTGCAGAAATTGGATTCCTATTGCACAGGTATGTTCTGTATGTTGCAACCACGATATTTGCATATCATCACACTCGGTGCTTATTTAATTAACATTTCTGCTCCATAATTATTTGGTTACGTTATTGTAGGTACCCCTTTTGACAATCTTGTTTGGAATAATTGTAAAAAAAACAATTTACTGTCAAAGTTAAGATAACAACAGGACCTTTCAAAAGTTTGTCGTTAAAAATTCTATAAAAAATAAGAATCAGTTTTTCAGAATTTAAAAAGGGTAAATTAAAAAGCGGTAAACTGATTTTTCCTTCGTGAAACTGTCAAAATATTTGTTGTATCTAAGTAGAATCACGTACGTAAACGGTAATAAATAACGTCCTCACACAAATATTTAATAATTTTGCGTCCCTGAGAGAAAACCTGTTTTGTTGTTCGAACATTTCGAATGTTCCTCCCGAGGGCATGAAACACGTTCATAATTATGTCTCACATTAAACGTTACACGCACGTTTCCTTTGTCGATGACATAATTAATTGAGGAGACTCGGGTTAAGTCCTCCTAGGATGGAAATTGGTTCCATTCTTCCTTCCTTTGGTTTCGTCCAGTAGTAAATAAACGAATTGAAACACCTTCCGGTGTCAGTAGAATATTGTGATCTTATTTATTAGTGTGCCTTCGTGCGATATACGGCTTCTGAGGTCCAGATGTACCTTTCAGTCCGCGCTACAATATATTGGAAGTATTAGATTTAGCACTCGACGAAGGTGCAAAACGTTGGCTGCTTTGTAAATATACGCTTCAAAGAATGAAAGGTGTGAAAATTCTTCCCTACAGTACTGTTTTGACATTCTATAAAATCACAATTTAGCGTAGCCCTTGCATTGTATTAGTCTCTTGAAGATTTAACGCCGGAAGTCAGTAGATCTCCCAACAAACTATTACTAACAATGCTTAGTTTAACTTGGACAGCAGCTTAATAAACTTTGAAATTTAGGATATAATTCCATCATAAACTGCGAAAGTTTAAAAACTTCTAAATTTACCCTCCGATAAGTTGGACACAATAATCCCATCACAAATCGAGTCTCCTTTGTTGAACCAAGATTACTTTATAAAAATTCCTTTATACTTGTAACAAATTCAAGAAGAAACACACAATATCCAAAGTGATCCCAATGATTTATAGTTGAGATCCAACTATTATATCCGGGATTTACGATCTAATCGACTAACAATAAAACCTCTATCTGATTTTATTTGCTTAAACATTTTACCCGGCTATTGCTTTCATTTGATTGAAATGAAATCCATTTTAATTAAAATTATATTTGGTACTGAAAACAGAATAGTGAACATTTTCATTTGAAAATAATTTCAATTTGCTTTTTATACCTGTTTAAAGCAATCTGCGAATCATCAATTCTAGGATGTTAAAATAATCCTTAGCTGGGTCCAGAGGGAGTTTTAAGATGCAACACGGTTGCATTCAAGTTTTATCACTCTACTCTTTGAAAATGCAAGGGTGAACGTAAACATAAATGTCTAAGCATTATTACTTAAGTGGTGCCCAACCGATGTAGTTGGTGAATAGTGTCCGCGAACAAAAACGAAGCGAGAGAGGGTTTAACAAATAGTGCGGGTTTCGCCCCATTTACCGAAGATTCGAAGCAACTTTTGATCACTTCACCAAAGCTTGCGAGATTATTGAACCTTGTTCTTAGAACATCAGGTTCAAGAATCAATTTTCTTGTGTCGACAGTGAATTTAAAATGTTCGTTAATATTTTCATAATATTGGGAAAGGTAATTTTCCACGAAACAAAAGTTTTTATCTATGCAACGATAAATAACAATGGAGTGTTTGTTGTGTGTCGGGGTTTAATTTTAAGATAACAAAAGTTTGTTGACTGAAACCTGTTCATTTACAGTGGCTTATGCCCGTGGGTTGAAGATACTTTGATAGGTAAGCAAGAGAAAGTTCAAAGACTCCTTGCGAACTGTTGTAAACAATTATAGGAACACAATATTTGCTGTTGGATACTTGGGAATGGAGAATTTCAGGATTATTTACACAAACAGATTGTTGATCACCGTAGAGGTAATTTTTGAGTTATTATTCACAAACAGTAGGTTATTACTGCTATTCTCTTGATAAGTCACCTTTCACGACACTCAAGGGTCACAGTTGGCTGCGAGGTGCGGACCTCAATTGTATTCTGAAGTTGTAAAGCCTATGAATTATGGTTTAATATAGGAACAATTACCCTTTAATGATTTGTGACAAAGAGTACTAAAAACTTTGGCGAAATAATAGGATATTCTATTGGGTAGAAAAAATATAATTCTATTTAGTCCGTCCGTTACATTTTCAAACAATATTGGACACCTATTGCCATTTCAAATCGCTAAAAAATTATACTGATAAAGCGCTTCAAAGATCAAGAGCCACTGGCTGGTGACTACACGTCGCTAGTAAATAATGTACTATCGTAGTGACGTCACGCGACTTTTCGCCGCACTGTATCTTCGTCATTTTTTTTTTTTCGCGAAAAAAGAAAAAATACGTGTCCTATATTTTTTCTAACTCTATCTGACGGACTAATTAGATTTTTTTCAGTAGAATACCTTATTGTGTAGAGTGTGAACAATAGTGAAAAGTACATCGTGAACACAATTCTTTAGCATTTTGTGGTATATTTTACAGCTGTTAGAATGGTCAGCTACGCTGGCTTTGGGAATGAATAAATGGCAGTCAGTGTTTGGGAATACTCTACTACCACACTTTCCTGTGGCAAAAGGGAATTATTTACACGAATAACTTAGTTATAGTTGTGTGGGCAAGTTGTAACACATCAAAGGTACGTCTCGCCCCATACGGTATGCAACCTCGTTATTTTAGAAGGCGTAGGTACCTACCTAAAATAATTTAACTATGTTTCACTGATAATTTCTTCTTCACTAAATATTTGCCTTTTCTGGGAATACTAAGTACTTCTTCGCCGTATGTGCGTGAGAATTAAATGATCTTTTGAAAAAGTTAATTTCCACTTGCCACTCTTTTTCTTGCTGTTCATGACATCTGAAACTCTGATGCGGTTTTCACTAAGACAAAAAAAACCCACCCAGTTGGTATTTCTATTAACAATTGGTTTGTAAACTCTTAATTCCTCTTTCTCACCTTAATCTTTCACGAAGGATTTCTCAGTAAGCTCTCTTGATTTTCCTTGCGATCTTCTGCTAATGCCACAAGGATTACTGCTTGATGTAGAATATTAATTGTATATACTTGTTTTAGCTGGACTTAATTTTAAGAGTTGCTGCGTTGGTCGATGCATGGAGGAGCCTCCTCGTGTAGCGCAATTCGTTTATTATTTTTGATTTTTTTAATCCTAAATATTGCAACAACAGCAACACGCTAAATTATTGGTGAGTTCGACGCAACGTGATTGTAACACGCAACCTTCAGATAGGACATATTACGTAATCACGCGAATACCCTCGTTGTGAACTTGTTTGATGGAGCTGTATTTTATTATACTGTCAAGAGACTGCCCCCTGATCCATTAGAGCTGTACCTACTCTGATGGAGCGCGAATGAGGATTAATCGAGTTAACTTGTGATGTAACCATTAGGTCTTAGATCGTGTATATAATCTAAGCATTAGGTACTTTCAAATCTTTAACATAATCAGGAAATGTTTCCTACTATTAAACATGCAACTGATGGCCAGAGACTATTTTGATTTTTGATCCAATAATATAATTGGTGACCTCAAGAGGTGGCGAATGACTGAGAATGAATACACAATTGACATGAAGCCTCGTTTACGGAGACGTGGGGCGTCGCGTCTCGCGGAGCGCCAAACGTTTTTTCCGTATACAGACAGGCGGCGCGTGCAGCGGCGAGCATCATCACACGCGCAAACACAAAGATAATTTGCAATGCACGATGTTGTTTATGATGACGCGTGGCGTGACTCGGCGCGTGGTGCGGGGCGTGAAGAGTAGCGGTGCCCGCCGCTGCGCCCGCGGTCATAGATTGTGAATGGAACTTCGTGGTAGTCGAAAAACCAATTAAAGGAACAGATTTTATGTCTTTCTAGGGTCTTCTTATTGATTGTATGACTCAACCAATATTTAGGGCCATTTTTACCAAGCCAAACTGATCGCGATCAGCGTATAAACCACATTTATGAGCTGTCAGTGTCCCTATTTTTCTATGGGATTTTGACGCTGACAGCTCTTGAACGCAGTTTAGATTTACTGATCGCGTTCAGTTTCATTGGTGAAATCCGCTCTACGTGTTTAATAATTTATTGTAATATTTAGGATTATAATAATAAAAAAAGGAAAATAATAAAATCCCACCTGTCTTTGCCTGTCTTTTTCCTTTCTTAATTTTATTTTCCTTTTACTCGATCTTGGCAAAGCCAAAAGGAAGGGTTATAATTGTAGCTGTCCATGTATGTATGTACGTATGTTCCACCGCAGCGTCTAAACTACTGGGCCTAAACCACCAACTCTTAAAGCAGAATTACTTTAATATTACTTCCAGTGGAAAAGAGACGGAGCTATACGTCCTGTATAACTCCGTCTCTTTCCCACTGGAAGTAATGTTGAAGTAATACTGCTTTAAGAGTTGGTGGTTAGGCCCCTGAAACTACTTTAGTGAATAAGTGTCTAAACACTATGCCGAAGGTACGCGACCGAAATTCGGCATGATTACGCCTGCAATGCTATTTGTATTACTGATGAATAGCTGTTGCCCGCGACTTCGTTCGCGTGTATGTCGGAAAGTAAAATGATGTGGCTAGGTAAGGTCATTATGATATACGAACAGTCAATATCTAGCATTGCTTGGCCCCTTTTTTATGGATGGGAAAACATCAAATGACTCCTTCCGTATTGGGCGGAGCGGAAGGGAGTGTCAGACACTGACTAAAACCCATCCGTGTTCCTCTTAATGCCCTTTGCGTTCCAGGGCCGCGGTGACTCTTTTAAACAAATTCCGAAACCCTGGCAGGCACTGGCCCTAGCGGGCCCCGTATTTTATGCTGTCATCTTTTTGTGGCGCGCGTGGAACACAACGCTTCGTCGATCCGGGCCCGGTTCTTTTCGGATGGCAAGCTACCCAACGCTCGCCATCCACAAGCCCGCGTTGCTTGACCCGTCATAAAATTAGCAATTTGGAAGAGTGGTATGCAAGGCACTGGCTGTATTGAATCACCTCTTCTGTTTAAGTAATTTTTCGTGAGAAACGTTTTAATGACAACGTTTCTCTGATTTCATCGAAACTATTCACAGCAGTCCTAAAAGATATCGTGAAAAGTAGGTATGGATTGGTACTATAGCGGTATTAATGTCAATTTTGTGCCTACCTGTCTCACTTAAGATTTGCAGATGACTTTGTGGTTTTCACTGAGAACTTTGATAACCCCCAGAAAATGCTTCAAAATCTTTAAGATGCTTCTTTTAAGTTGGGTCTTAGGATCAATATGACCAAAACGAAGGTTATGGCTTACACTTTCTGCGATTCAAATCCGTTAAAGTTGGATATGAATCGTTGGAGATGATAAACCGATACCATATCCTTTCAATTGGCAAAGAAAATCAACAAACGGAGGTATCGAGAGGAATACAGCTTGGATGGGCTGCTTTTATCAAAATGGACGACATTCTGAAGCCTGCCAAAATTCCGCAATATCTAATTCCCGCCTCTATAACCAGTGTGTTTTTCCCACCATAACTTACTTACTTACTTAAATGGACGCTCACGCAGGAAGCTGTGTACAGACTGATTTGCACAGAGAGCCATGGAGCGTTCCATGCTTGGCAGAGGTATATCGTCGAGATCCGAAGACGTACGAAGGTTTTCAACATTGTGGGAAAACTAATTGTGGAACTAAAGTGGAGTTGGGCAGGACACTTGGCAAGGCGTGGTGATGATAGGTGGAGTAAGGCAGTGACTGAGTGGCGTCCGAGGACTGGAAGAAAAAAGTATTGATCGGCCGGTGGCGAGATGGGCGGACGATATTATTACCATCGTGGGTAAAACCTGGATGAGGCTGTCACAGTAACGTGGGGATTGCCACACGAAAAAAGAGGCCTATGCTCAGCAGTGAGCTAAGTCGGGCTGTGATGTGTATGCTAGGCTGTAACTGAGGATGATGATGATACACGATGTTGAAGAAAGTTGCTAAGGTTGTTAAAACGCGATAGAGCTACATAAAGTTGTCCATGGGAAAATCAACCAGAAGAGAAGTCAACCCCCGCAGAGGACACGGTGGAGCATAAGGTGAAGGTCTGCCCTGCTTGGGCGGAGCACCGCCGTATCCTCGTCGAGGCGACCGGCGGCGACGAGCTCTCGGGGGATTACATGGGAGTTTTTTCTAAGTATACTATAGGTATTCAAAATCGCTTTTCAAATATCTCATTTTTGACAAAAATGTTTCATAGGAGATTTTAAATTTGCAACGACGAAATATTGTTCTGCAGTTTAATACCAAAGCATCTCCATCATTTCTACAGAAAGACGCCCACTGCTGGTTATAGCTACTCGCATCCAGCAGAGTCCCCCACGCTTCAGCAGG
Source organism: Melanchra persicariae (assembly GCA_947386135.1). Classification (NCBI taxonomy): domain Eukaryota; kingdom Metazoa; phylum Arthropoda; class Insecta; order Lepidoptera; family Noctuidae; genus Melanchra; species Melanchra persicariae. The sequence goes on from OX376655.1 coordinate 10,700,776, forward strand.
TCAGCGACCCACCTTGTGAGATGCTTTCCAATACTGCGTCATCCGCTATATCATAGGATTTATAAAACCTTCATAAGTACATGTTTCTGAGATGTAGCCGTTTCTCATGACCGGTTAAATGTTGAAAAGTATTACATACCTTTTTTATTTTTGGATAGGAAATCATCAACTCCTAGCTCTGGGCGGAGCGAAAGTATTACTTACCTGCCAGTCTTCACATGAGGTTACTGAGATATAATCTTTCGACATAAATTCTTAACATTGTAGAATGACGATAAAAAGTGTGCTGATAAGTGAACGCTCAAACCAGAGTCGCTTGCCAAAAAATATCTGCTTCGAACATTCAATAACGTAGGTATCTTGGAAACGACTCTCAGTGAAACGTATAAAGTATGAACCAAAACGTACGTAACGGTTGAGGTTTATTCCACATTCTTTATTATTGCTATTGTATTTGCATGAACTACCTACCTAAATATAAAAATCGGAGTACTTTTCGTTTTAATTTTGCTTTCTTTCAATTTAGAGTACACCGCACCTTATTTTTTTCCAAAGTTGTCTGGTAGATATCGCTGTCAGCAATAACAATGCTAATCCCCGTAGAATTTACGTTTGTATAAAAGAATTGGGTAACTAAATGTTTACATAAAGTTTATTCTTTCTATATATTTTCTAATTCCCTCTCGTGCAAAGATCGCTGTGGTATATAGAATTTCATTCATGCCTACGCGGTGCTACGCCGTAGCTGCCACCGTAGCAACAGTCGTACTCGTAGCACCTAAATAAACATCATGCATAATGTAAACGGCCACTCGCATGTCTCGTGAGTAAGCAGAGAGTGCCAGTGACATATAAATGCACATTTAAAGCCGCGGCCATTCCCACCGGCGCCAACCTACTCAGTTATAGAAACGTCAGTTATGCAAACACCTCCAGCCAATAGTTTGTTGGCATATAGTTATGTGACACTTCGCTACGTGGAATATGGAACGCTAGACGACTTAAAGTTCCGTTTAAGTTTTCATGTTCTGGGAATGTAAGGTAAATATCAAGTTTTATTATCTGTTTCGTTCTAGAGAGCTGACAGCTGTAAAAGTCAATAGAGATACGTGAAACGTGGTGCATGCGATCTACGTGATGTGCGAGAATTTTAATAAGGTTTTTTCTCTAAGGATTCTAGTGTGCTTGGTAATACGATTAAACATTAAATATTCAAAAAGATGGTACCAAATTAGATAGACTATATTGTACATGTACACAAAAATATGGCATCCATATTTTTGTATCAGGTATATTATAATTTATGCTGTGCGTCGTTGCAAATGAAGCTGGCAGAGGTATTCGTACATAAATCCCTGGCAGATTTATTACATTATTGTCCATTCACGTGTGCAATTCCTAAAACCGAAGATGTCGTGCGCGAATACCATACGTAGATACAATTCTCAGAAACCTCAAGAATATAAACTAATACAGATTTGCTTCAAAATTAAAACTAATATTAATATGCATAACATTTCGGTAATGTCATCGAAATGATGGTAGATGGGGCCGAAAAGTTCTAGAGTAGCGACCGGGTACCAGAAGACGCAGCGTTGGAAGGCCTACTACAAGATGGACCGATGACCTGGTGAGCATCCCTGGTTGCCGATGGATGCGAGACGCTCAGGACCGGTTCTTGTGGCGGCACTTGGGGGAGGCCAATGTCCACCAGTGGACGTCTTTTGGCTGATGATGATGATAAATGTTGTCGAAATTTTTGCTTCAAGAAAAACCCTATTCAAATCATATTTTTATTAAAGTTATCTGTCAATCCTTGTAATTAATGCACCCAGCCATTTCCCAACTATGTTGGTGTTGGGGACTATGTTGGTAACCTATTTTATATGGAGTGATTGCCTATCTTACCTACAAGACCCCCTAACTGGGTAATACGATGCCACTTAGCACCAAAATAAAAATAAGTTAACCACTTTTATTTTCTTACATCAAGTTTATGAGTGGCCGCTTACGTCCGGTCTCCGGATTAGGTTTTCCCATTAGGAATTAAGTTTCGGAGACCTGAATGCTTGCCTTACATACAAAGCGTTCAACTAGGCGTACTTACATATTTTCCGAATGGGAAAAAACCTGACGTTCATTCCGAAAACAAGCCTTGTGTTCTGGTCAGAAGAATGGAAAACTGAATGTCCACGCTAGTCTCACGGAATCCCGAATCTGAATTCGTAATCAGAAAATTTTCCGATTAGGAATTCAGATTCGGGATTCCATTCGATCGGGAAATCTCACGTATACGGCCGGCCTAAGCATCACACATACCCCTGTACTTTGGGGGATTTAATTAATTAATGCCATCTATGCTGCAATTAATGTAACCAACTGGACCCAAACAATCTAAAGAGTTAACCATCGACCCGAAAATGAGAAGAAGAAGCATGACAAACTAGTTGAAGTTTAGCGCATGAGTGTAATTTAATACCCAACCAAACCCGTTCATCTGCGATACATTATAATTGTCCTTATGTAATGGGAACTTTTAACAAGCGCACATAACAACCTGTCATGTTTGTAAAATTCATGTAACAAGGTTTCCCGTTAGATACGTTCGTGCACAGCATTCCAAATGTATCGGTGATTTACAACCCTGTGGGTGTTGGAAAGCCATTTGGTACACATTTTCGGAATGAAACTGTGTGAAGCTACTCTTCAAATTGAAACACAGATTATTTCCTTTTCCTGTCGTATTTTAAACGGAACCTTTAGATAGGAATCTGTAACTTGCAATTTGATTAACGAGATTTCTGAAGTTCAGTTTACTGGTGTTTAATTAGGCAGTAACTTCAGGTATTGCCCGGAGATAGTAAAATGTAACTTTGTTCCACACTGTGCCCACAACTGAAAAGCTTTTAAACAAAATAAGGGTTGCGTTGTACAGTTTCTATCAGGTTTAAAATCACTTTTCCTGTATTTACTCGGGCATGACTACACGAGCTTGTAAGTCTAATTTAATATTTAAACTTTTGTACTTTACTTAATGCACCGACACATGAGTATTTTTGAGCGCAGGAATGCATTCATAATTGTCCGTTTGTTCGGAACAAATTCGAGTAGACTGATATTTTGCAAACAGTGAAGAGATGAAAATAGTATCGTAAAAGTTGTTGGTTTAAAAATGCTGTTGCATTTCACCAACAGATACCGATTTCAATTAACATGCGCCGGGTGAAAGGATGCCAGAATGTTTCCATAATGAAATCTGAAAATGAACCCGCTTCAAACTGAATAAAATATTTCAATCTACTGTAATGTAAATTTAAAAAGGTTTCGAGTTACCAAAGATGTTTTAAAATGATTTTTCAGAGTAAACTTAATAAGAACCAACATTTACATATTTATTGCATATTTTACAAAACGTGATTAATGAGTAATAACTAAAACATCTATTTACATTTATCGATTCATAAAACTTTCATTAAAAAGTTAAAGCAGATTTTCTGTTTTTGTTTATCCAGTTAATATATATTTTGTAATTGAAGTAGCTAATCTTTTAGTACCTATACACTGTGTCATTAGGATAGTTTTTATTCTTAAAATGCACCTTTTCGCTTTCAAAACTTAAACCTATTAGGTCTACGTGTGTATGTTCAAGACCAAAGCTTTAAGCCAAAAGGTTTACATTATAGGTATATTATATATCTGACAAAATATGTTACAAAGTGAAGCTCTACTAACATTTAAAACATAACATTGCTCACGGTAACTTTGCTTACTCGTGTAAATCGATAAAACGTTAGAAACGAACAAATCGTAAACCGAACCGAAATAGTAATTTAGACACGTTTAGAAATGGTGCATCGAACAATTGCACTTAAAAGCAGCAAGCGCTTGCTACAGGTAACAAATGGGAATAAACTTCAGCTGAGTTGCGGTAAAGAGGAGCTCGTGACGAAATAGTTATTTATGATATTAGTGCGGTAAGTTGGTTTTTACAAACGAGTAGACGAATGTAAGCACGAGACGAAGTCGAGGGCTTACCATAGTCACGAGTTTGTAAAAACCAAATCCGCACGAGTGTCATACAACGTTTTTCGACACATTTGCGAGAAAACAGTACAATAAGTAATTAAACAAACTTTTTGTCTTTAGAAATCAGTCGGAAAGTCGCAACAATCTTTGACGTTTCTAATATATATGAAAATGGCGCGAATTTGCAAAGGGCGCCACATGCGCGTGGTGAAAATTAGAACCACGTCTTTCATTTATTTTTATTTATCTTCTCTCATTTTCTCTATAATATTAAAATGAGACAAACGTACAGCAAAAGCGCTTCCAAGGAGGTTCGATCATTCAGCTTATTTATTCTCGTGATGTGAAACTCCTTGGTGGAATTCTTATTGATTTTTATGGAAATTAAAAAAAAAACCGTAAAGAATACGCACGGCGCTATACAACGGAGTTTGCGGTAAAATATATACTTAGGAGAGAGTACATATTTTGCCGCACGTTCCATTGTGTGGTGCATAATTTTTAACTTTCGAACTATGCATACAGGCTTCGTAAATGCATTTTTTGAGCAAATGTGTTGAAAAAGAACAACCGTACTGTTCGAAATTCGAGGTAACAACTATAGCTGAGGTTGTTCCTTCGATAGGTGACTATCCGTTATATTCGACACTCATCCGTGCCTCGGAAAGTAATTTAAGCCGTTGATCCCGGCTGTCTTTGACAGTCGACACGCATAGTCAGAAGTCAGAAAACCTGACATCAGAGGGCTTAGTGTGAGTTTTTCAACGTACTCGATCGCGTTAACGTAAACGTTTGCTTAAGTCAAATTGTATAATAAAAACAAGTTGTCCGTGAGTGTCACCAGACGACGCTTATTATTCAGTTTTAATAAAAGTGGACGTTTACGCTAACGAGAACGTTAAAAAACTCGCACTAAGGCCACAGTCTTACCAAGGGGTACCTACTGTGTTATATTAATAGTATTTTATCTAACCTCCACAGCTCAGGAATGGGTTCGAGCTGTGGAGGTTTGATAAAATACTATTACTCAGCTGCATCCGATTGGGCTGGAAACGGATCTCAACATAGTTGGGAAAATTTAACTAAAAATAAACCCCGACAAAAACCACAAAAAAGTAAAAATATGTATTGTTTGTTCCTTTAAATACGAATATTTTGGCCGAAGCATGCGTCGTCGTCTCGGGATACCGCTATTTTTTATATACTAACCATATATAATCATTTTTTAAATAATAATTAATTGCAGGTAGAGCAAGTGTTTATTAAAATAAAGTTAAGATAAGCCTTGCTTGCAAAATACCTCATTTTAAAATTACAATTCTTTTTTTTTTATAAATAACTAGCACTTCGCCCGCGACTTCGTCCGCGTGGGGATAGTAGGTACTCCACAAACTGCAACGCCCCTATACATATCCCCTTACAAAGGTTAGTTTTAGAAAATTAAGCACAACGATTCTCATTATTGGTTCAGCGCAACTGTTCACCCCGTTCAGCCCGTCAGGGGTTGATTATGCAAAAATTGTTAGGGACATGATCTGTTTCAATTATCCCACTTTTAGTTTGTTCATTCCGACGTAAATTGAAGCAAGCTATAATTTCCTCCCCTAAAAACTTTTCACCCCTGCTTCACCCCTTATTATGTATGTACCTAGTTGATTTTCGAAAAATCCAAACATTTGGTATTCTTATTGTTTTATCGAAAACATTTAAATGCCGTGGTGTTTCAACTTCATCGGACCAAGCATTGATACGATTCTCCCCAGTTCGCTCAAGCCGCGACATTTTTCTTACTCCGAGCATGTTTATTACCGTCGTAACTTTTGAACGAAAGGTCCGATTTGAATGATTTAAAGTGTAATTTACACGGACATAATCAACCTTAATTATCAAACCATTTAAATGGATAAGGATTAATATCATGGTACTATAATCACCATTTTTTATTTCACCATGGGATTTGCTTGACTAATATTAACAAAAAGCGGTCATGGTGACTTATCCATAATAGTTAGACATATGGTATCGCGGACTTTTTTGTAGACATTGATGACTTCTATAAAACTGTAGTACATCACTTTGCTCTATTGTCAATAGATTCCGCAGCGTACGCGATATAAGGATTTTTTCTCACACCTTGGGTCACATTATCGAAGTTTTCATACGGATCCCTAACTTTTTTGAAAATATTCTATAGCCTATGACCATCATCGATAATGTAGGATTCTACTGGTGAAAGAATTTTTCAAATCGGTCTAGTAGTTTCGGAGCCTATTCATTTCAAACAAACAAACAAACAAACAAACAAACAAATCTTTCCTCTTTATAATATTAGTGTAGATTATTTATTTTATAAATGTAATTATATATTTATTATTTGTGTGTATTGATGATGGTTTGTGTATTGATGATGGTGTGTGATATGTGCTGTGTTAAGTTTCAGTGAAAGTTTTATGAGTTATTATCACGAAAAAGTAGACGCTATAAAAGCTTATTTAAAAAATATTTAAAGTACAATTTCTTGCGTCGGGGGTTAAAAAAGGCTAGGCAGATTGATATTCAATTTCGGTATTTAAGTGCTTCAATATCTCTCAGATCAATCTATACACTGTAGGTTTAATACCAAATTAGTATATTCTTGATCTTTACTGTACCTTATATTGATTACTTATACGTATACTTACTGAATAAACATTTATTAGCCTTCCCCGGTTTGTGTTAGAGCTCCATGACTGACGTTTTGATCCTTTTGACGTGACATGGGTGTATTTAGCGATGGTTGTTCGATCTTTACAACAAAAGGGTCTGACAACTTATAATATTCGGTTTACACACGAATATTTCATGAAAATTAAATGGAACGAAATATTATTAGTTCCAATATACGGGTTCACAGTGTTTGCAATAACTGTCAACTAACCTGAATTTATATTGCCGTGTGCTTAAATACTTTTCTTGGAATGCCGAAACTAATTTGTGTTAATTTATACTCTTGAATATTTTACTGGATTACAGTGTTTTCCGTTCAAATATTCATGGGTGCTGTATGTCGCTCATAATAACATAAGTTTTAGTAATAAAGCAGAAGCAAATAAATGGGTACCAGGCAAGACGTGAATTAATCATTGTTGGCAGATGTTACATACCGACTAATGATCTGTGAGTACCTTCTTTAAAAGCTTTATAAAATTATCTTAAAATTATCTGCTCAATTTTTTTTACTCATTTAGTACCTGCGCTACTTTATGACATCAAAGTAAAAGAAGCGTTGAAAGCTGAAAGATATACCTACTTTTTTTGTAACGTTCAAAGACTTTTTACTAAAGCGGATTTGTCCAATTAACTAATAAGTTTAAGTCACTTATCATGGCTAACTAAGTTGCAGGAATACATTACGACCTTTCACTTAGAGATAAATAATTTAGACATCAGCTGCAGGGCTTACGGAATTTAATTAGTTGAAGTAATTATACGATGATTTATTATGTTTCCTTCCTGTATTGTGCTTTTTATGGCAGTAGTTATGTTATTGAATGTGTTCGACTTTTTAAAAGCTTTTTTTTCTGTATAATCAAACTAAGGTAAAAACTGCAATTACCTACAAAGTTTGACAGTTTAAAAACTGTCAAATTTTGAACGTCCCTTTCTAATACGAGAATTTTATTGCCCCTCTGATCAACTAAACTTGTAACACATTTTGTGTCGCTAGACAGTCACAAAAAACATCGCTTTTGTTTTGAGTAGCGATTCGAAGCAACATGAGATATGTCTCTAAAAAGATAGATAAGCGTCTAGAGGTTTTATTAAATAATTAATAGACGGGAGAGAGTAATCTATGGAAAGATCAGCAAATAATTAAGTTGTCAAAACATCTATCATTTAAAATTAAAAAACTGCAAGAGAATTCTCGCATCATTACTCTTAAAAAACCTAGCTTCTTTTCATACATGTTTCACTCGTTCTTTGACGTTGATTAATTACATTGAGATCTTTTGAACTCGAGCCATTTGGGTGGATTTACAAATTAATTGTTTATTGATGTGTCGTATAATCACACCATTAACTTGTCGCTGATATCCTGAAATTATTTTTTTTATTTTTTTTTTTTCAAATTAAATAAGAAACTATTTTATTAAAACAATTTACCACGAAGTAAAATTCTGTTAGTAGCTAAGCTTATTGTAATAATTAACGTGAATTTATACGGTTGACATTGTCTGGGATTTAATTTCTATAAAGAAATAAAATCATAATTGACTATATAGTACTTAAGGATGCGTTCGAAATTAGGTATTTTATACTGCGTTCTAATAAATAAAGTAGTGTTTTAAAAAAAAGATTATCTATATTTCCCCAGCTTTATGAAAAAATAGGAAGATATCCAATAATTACATTAACAGTGCACTACATATTGGTGATTGTTTCATCTCGGTAACAATTTCTGTTTTTTCCTAGTCCAAACAGACCATTGTTCTTTGGCCATAAATTGAAGTGGGGTTGAAACAAAGTTGTATACATCCGATTTGGCTACTCTATACTTACTACCAGAGATGATTTGCTACAAACAAACTATTTATCTCTTAACAATATTTTATGTTCAGTTTATGTATATTTTATACACAACATAATAAAATATGCAAATCAGTGTTCGTAAACAATCCTTATCACGCGTCGGAACGTAAAACGTCGAAGCGTGTTTTTGCCACAAAATTGTTGCCAACGTTAGCATTTTACTTATTTTTCGTAAATCCAGGTTAAAACTCAATTCTCTCGTGAAATCATATTTCAACCTTTGACAAGTTTAACTTATTTCAACATTGAAGACCTTTATTGAGGCTATGAACCCGCTACATTAAAATAGCGAAGCTGAAATTAGTATTCGCAAATATGAAATATCAAACAAACTCTAAATTATCAGATGTACGCAAATATTGAAGTTTATTTAAATTAATATTATATTCATCAAATGTTTGCTGAAATTAAGCCATTCTGTACAGGCCGGTCAGTTGTGTATTTTTGGAACATCTATAGGGTTGATATATTTAAGACTAAGTATAATATAGACAATGTTTGTTTGGAATTGTCAATTAAACCAGAGAGCATGTTCCCAACCCAAGATGGGTTGGGAACATGCTCTCATCATCATCATCTACACGGTTGAGTAAGTATTTCTGATACAAAATATAGAGGATAGGTACAGTGGATTAAAAAAAGTCCTTGTTCAATTGATTTCATGAACAATACTTATTTATTTCACAAGACCATAAAACCTTTGTGGATTGTGCTGAGCGCACGCTGAATTAATAAGTGTTGCCAAACAAAAAGTCTTGTAAAAGAATCAAACTTTTTCAGTTTTAATGTGCTTTGTTAGTAACACTGTCAAAACTTAATCTTGGTTTACTACTCAGTGAAGAAAAGTGAGCTTTCAAGTTTAATTCGCTTTTTGGGTCTGCTGGAACCACAACAACTACAATATTAAAATGTGTTCAAGGATCTTAAACAATTTAAACTTTTCATTTTTGCTCTTTTTTTATTAATTGAGGTTTTCCAACAAAAGATGTCCACAAAATCACAATTTAGGAACAAAAATGATCTGTCTGGTGTACGTCCTTCCATTAATTATTCACTTTAATTGAAAACAATTTGTTTCCGACACAGCTCATATAATTTAAAATATTTTGGCACATTTGAAATGTAATATTTAATGTTTGTATGCTACCTACTGTGGCAGGACACAGAGACCCATTAATCTTGTAATTGTTCCACCTTTTTCACCTGTGTACACAAATAAACGTATTTGATTTGATTTGATTTGAGCTCATCATATAAACGATTCGCCTGCCTCAATTTTCTATTATCTAGCTATAATAAAATACAAAGGAATTACGCTTAGCAGTTGCATTTGCGACTGCAACCAACGGGTATTCCTAGGTCGGGAAATATGTTAATAGGATTTTATATAAGGAACTCCGTGGCAGTCCCGTTAAAAGCTCCGTGATGTTAGGAAGTTGGCAGTGTGACAGTCCCCGTGCCTCGAAAAGCACGTTAAGGCCAGGTTGCACAAACCAGAGTTATCTTTTAACTCAGAGTTAATTGCTAACCCGAGGCCATCATGTATGAAATATTTCGTATTTAACTTCTTGTTAACAAATAACTCAGTTAAAAGATAACTCTGGTTTGTTCAACCAGGCCTTAACGTGCTTTCCGAGGCACGATAACAAACAGGCCAAAGACGTTGATCCTTCGCCTGATCTCTCTCCAACCGTGTTCAATGCTCGTCCCATCAGACTATGAGGGTGAGTGAAACTGTATTCGTTCACACGCTGTTCACAATAATATCTCCCACGCCGATCGAGCAGAGACTACAGCCCGTCTCCGCCGATTTTAACCTCCAAACACGTGTCAAAATTATGATAAAATAGGTATGTCTAAAATCTCTTTATATAAATTAGTTGTGAAACGCAAAAAGGCGAGTGTTGCTGCCAAGATAATTTTTATGTAATGTAAGGAAATTTGTGAACTTGCAGTTTCTAAAGTTTTGACCGCAGTAACGTTGCAATAAGACGACTTTATGATTTACTGGTTTCTGAGAACTTATTTTTACCGAGCGAGTTGGTAAATGGGGTAACATCTATCATTTCATACTTTTAAGCGCTAATCTCGTACTTTTTTGCAGAAGTGAGGTTTATTTGAAACTGTACCAAGTCCAATGGCAATAGAACACAGTTTAACTAAATTTTTTCTTTGTTCATTTACTGTACGTCCACCTACATAACTATTAGCTAAAAAACCTAGTGATCTTTTTGCAACATATTTTCGTTGGCAACCACTGTTTGAGGTTCCTAGCTTATTACAGAAATTTTAGTAATAGCGGCTAGCTGTGTGTTAGTTCAACAAAAAGTTTTCCTTTACCTTTGTAAGTTACATAGTTACATTACCTACTGATAATGCTCCACATGTCTGATTTAACGGCACGTGGAACTAGACGAGGTTTATTAATCTTAGTTTGAACAATTCACATAATGATACAGTTACAGGTTATCATTAATGTTTGAATACACTAGAGCATTTCTGGAGAATTTCCAGCCGGGCATTCACCTGTAGCATTTCCCTCTATTTTGCGTTCACTCTTTGTTGTAATGTCTGATCATCATTATCATTTTTACAGAAAGACGACCACTGCTGGATATCCTCCAAGTGTCGCCACATTGATCGGTCCTATGCGTCTCGCATTCAACGATACATGTACGAGTATGTTACACAAATTCGCCCGTTTGTTTCACAAATTCGCCCGTTTGTTTCGAAAATCAAGTTGTAACAAGCGTCGTGGTCATTGTTAATTTCGTGAAAGGGCAAAAAGCGTAAAGCGGCTCTATGTAACAAGTAAAAGTTCTAACCTATACTAACCTTTAGGTTTTACCTACCATACGTTTATAATAAATAGGTAGCTTAAGTTCGTAAGCTTCAGTATGTACCAAAGAACTACGTCACGTAGTGCTGCAACAACAATACGGAATTTATAAGATAGTATGCAAATGTCCATGAAATATGCATGTGCCAATAATACCATCCGTATCAAATAGAAACCAGGACTTCCTAGTATTATCTTGGGAGCCGTGTTTGCTTACCAAAGATTGTGTGAGGAAAATTGCCAAGTCGACGCCACTATTTATTTTATATCCCACACGTAGCTTAGTGTAAATGAAGTCGCATAGTAAGTGTTATTGGATTGAAGATCAGCCGCGCTATTCTGTCAAAATTTACAGAATGGTTTTGTTAACCTTCTTCCGTCGTATAGCAGGTATTTAAGGTTACCGCACTCCTGAATCCGGTTAAAACTAAATTTTAGCCAGTGCTAAACTAAAAATTTAGTTTTAACCGGATTTAGGAGTAACGAAACTTTCAGTAGCGTCAGTACCTACGCTACTGAAAGTTTCGTTACGGAAATTGGTTCGCTAGGAACCAAGGTTTTTTTTTTCTGAATTGACCTAACAGATTTAATCATGTACGATAAACGAGCATTGGTTGTATGTTAGATTAAAAAAAAATCTTTTTTAATCCAAATACACGCACACAACAATTACGTAAAACAATCACATTTTCTTTTTTAACAAATTATCGAGTAGGTAAACACTTAGCTCCCAAAAAATGTAGTAGGTTCTAATTTTTTTGGTATTTTTTAATTACAACGAATGTTTGGGACTAAGAATGTTATACTCAATTAGAGTCTCGTCCAATTTAGTCTGAACCTATACAAATATTAAGTAATTCCATGAGGGCTCAGCCTCGCGACCCCAGCCAACTTTTAGCCTAATATAATTTACAAGCTATTCATTACAAAAGCTTTGAACTTTATACAGTAGGCACTCTCTTACTTGTTGACGTACCTACCGACCAAATTCATTACAGCGTGTAGGCACTTAAATAATAAATTACCTAGGTAGCTACTTTTATAGGATGTTTTTGTGAATTATGTATCTAGCTTTTGCCCGCGACTTCGTATGTGCATATCCCGTTTTTCCCGTTCCTGTATAACATTCCTCATAATTTAAAAATATTTTTTTAATAATAATTTAATATATTTTAAAATAAATTCAAAAATAATTTTCCAAATTCGACAGGTAGTTGCTAACCAACTTTTCAGATTTATAATATTAGCATAGATAATATTATTTTATAATATAGTGCCGGAAGAGACAGCGTTGGAAGGCCTCCCACAAGGTGGACCGATGACCTGGTGAGGGTCGCGGGTAGCCGATGGATGCGAGACGCACAGGACCGGTTGTTGTGGCGACACTTAGGGGAGGCCTAGTATGTCCAGCAGTGGACGTCTTTTGGCTGATATGATGATAATGATGATGAATATAGTTTAGATATTAGGATGGATATACCTTTTGCCATAGTGGATAATACAGTAACAACAGCCGCACGGTTCGATCTTCAAGGTTAAGCAAGGCATGCCGAAGTCGACAAGTGGATGGGTTACCGGCGAAAAACTAAAATTGAATGATAATGGCGAACTAGAAAAATGAAACTAAGATTTACAGCACTATAAGGTTTACACCACTATATTGTTGACAATTTATCTAAGCGTAGTCTCGAAGTTAAATAATTTTCCTATAGGTAAGTAACAACCTGACTACGGGTAAGTAATATATGATATAATTAAAAAATCTCTAATATTTACAAAATATATCAACTTAATCGATAATTTCATTTGATATAATGATCAGTTAATATAATAAAGGACTGATATCATATTAAAATAACTAGTTTTTATATGCACAACAAACATTGAATATAAAATCGTTAGATATACTCAAAAGACTTAAAACCTATTTAGTCTAATATTATTAAAACGCCTAGTTAAAAACACAAAGTCAAATTGCATATATACACAAATTAACATAGTCTAATGATTGATAAGTTGTAGCCTGTAAGCTTAACAAAAATATCATTGTTAGTTGTAACTTTGTGTGCATAATCTTGCTCAGTTATATAATAATTTATTTAATTTAAAAAATGGATTCCTACAAATCTGAGACAAACAAAAGTTCAAAGGGTGCAGTGAAATTGTTTGTGAATGAATACAGCTATAAAATCAGACAAATAAATAATAAGCTCTACTGAATTTGTGAGCTGAACAAACGAGAAGAATGCAAGCAAGCCTACAGCACGCAAGCAAGCCGGCAGCATGCAAGCAGGCATGCAACAAACATGCAGCAATAATGCAGCATGCAAGCAAGCAAGCATCCAGCATGCAAACAAGCATGCAGGGGCTCGAGTCTGCTATTGCAATCGTGTCTCAATGACCGGTCAGTGATCGAATATTTGACAACTTTGACAGTTTTTGTATAGGAAATGTGTCATAAGTTTGACATTTATACGTCAAAAATCGATCATTGACCGGTCATTGAGACACGATTGCAATAGCAGACTCGACCCCCTGAATGCATGGTTTCTGTCACGGCTCCGGCGGTCCCACGCGAGCTCATCGTCGCAGATGGTTTCCGCAGCTTCGGCTTGCTGGCGTTAAAACACCTGCTCCTCAGCTCGCGAGCCACCTCGCCCCTCCGCGCCTACGCAGGCTTAAATTAGACTCTAGGGGTAGGTCAGACAAGACTACGTGGAGTCGGTTTTGCAGCAATTCGTTTCCGTCACTAACTTTTGTAGCACACATAACATATTTATTCTTATAAACAATATTTTAATTATAATTTAAGGTCAAAAATGCAATTTTATAAATGGGTAAATGATATAGTATCAACATAGATTTTAAACGATAGACCTAATGATTTTCGATTTTATAAACTTTACCTATGTCAATAACGTTATACGAAATATGTTTTAGAATACATAAATGTTATATGTAAAGAAATTATATCAGCAGTTGGTATACTCACAATAATTATTCTATCATGTGAACGTTATTGAAATAAAAATATACCAAATAAATTTATATGGTATGAGACGCACCCTAACACTACGGTAAGTATTCTTGGAAATGTATTTTTTGTGCTTCATAGTTAGTTTTTTTCACTATTTTTTTTTTATATTCAAATGTTCCAAACAAGTCTCTTTACAAGCAGTCTGATGTAGTTAGTGGCCTCAGATCTGTGATTCAACTGCATCAGACTTCTTGAGGAGAGACTTGTTTGGAACTTTTTAGTCGTTTTTAGCGGTCTGGTTTTTTGACAAAGTATTTATTTTTTACCCTAAATTTTTCAGCCATTCGTGCAGAATCACCATCAGCCTAGCCTTTTCCCAACTGTATTGGGGTCGGCTCCCAGTCAAACCGGATTAAGCGGAATACTAGTATATTACGTGGAGCGGCTGCCTACCAGACCTCCATTCGTGCAGAATATAAAAAAAAATATTTAATAAAAAAACTTCCAAATCATGTAGCAGGGTTAACAAATAGCCTTTTTGAAGTACCTACATTGAATAGCCAGTTTTGCAAATACTGAAAGTTTCAACACTAAAGTTTATTTTATTCGAGCGTTTTCAAGTTTGAACTTCATTTCGTAATTTTCAACGTGTGGAACATGTTTTGAGTTCAAATATTTAACATAGGTACCTAACCTACCTGTGGAAATTTACGCAAAATTTTAGGTTTTGGAAGTGCGACTCATAAAAATAGAGTTAATATTGATTTTTGCTCAATGTTTAAGTGTTAGTATAGATGTCGCAGCCTACAGGCATTAACAGCCGTTTGGTTGGCTGCCTAGCCGTTTCATTAAAATACATCGTTTAACTAGCTGCCTAAATGACAACCAGCCAACTTGTCTAATACAACATTTAATGAAAGGGCTTGGCAGATGCTTAGGCCATCGCAAAACACATTCATTTTAAATGAATAACAGTGGATACGATTACAACACGGAATAAACGATTAAATACGAAAACACAAAACACAATATTACCTACATCTTATCTACTAACGTTGATTTGAAATTTTGAATTTGTTAGAAACTGCAGAAATGTCACAGCTGGTCAGTGTTACCAGCTCTCAAAAAATATTTTCCCTAATACCAAAGTGAAAACGGGTTGGGAGAATCAAGTCCTTTGAATTTGAGGAATCTATCACTGTGGGGGGTCAAGGGGGCTTAACTCAAGCGCCTCCATGCAATTTCAGCTGCCGGAACCGCGTTGAAATATTTTATAAAAATATTTGTGAATCACTATTAAAAAGTGAAACGGAACTATAATTACTTACTCTAAATTCTTACGTTTTTGAAGTTCGTTCTGTAAAAATGCGTAAAATTAATTGCTAGGCTATTTTGTTGACACTGACAGATATATTCGACATCGCGCCTTAAATGTACTCCATATCGTTACTGTAATCTGCCTCCTGTTTTAGCTACCCCTCTGGACACTGATTCGATTATAATTAACAAAATGGTGCAAGATCGAGCGATTTTTCTCAGTAATTATTCAATAAAAAATTTAAACTTCAACAATTAATTAAAAAAACCACGCACCTCCGGCGGCGGGAAAAGGTGGTGGGCTAACCCCCCTACCCCCTAATAAGGGGATTCAATTCTAAACTTAAGCCTTATTAATTTCCAGTCAGAGTAACACAGACAAAGTAACCACAGACGATTTAATTAATAATCCTTTTTTATAGTTAACACTATGATAGTTGTTTTTTTTTTATTAAACTTCGCATTCTTAGTAACAAGGAAATATTAAAAAACTTGATTACGTATCGCTAGGTCAATAAATAAAACTAATATACCACTTATTTAACCCTAAATTTGGGGGAAAACCCCTAAGTAGGGAACCCTGCGGCTGGTCGACGCAATTATGACAGTTCCGCCTACAGGGCGCCAAGTGACAGAAAATGAAACTAAATTTTAGTGAACATGGCTAGGTAAACCATCAAATGTTATTGAGCCAAGTCATATGCCTTTTTTTTTTTTTTTTTTTTTTTTTATAGGATGGGAAATCATCAAATGACCCCTCCCGCTCTGGGTGGAGCGGCAGGGAGTGTCAGACTTTTACTGACTAAAACCCACCCTTAGTCCTCCTGGTGCCTTTCTTCCCAGGGCCACGGTAACTCTTTCGAACATATTCCGCAACCCTGGCAGGCTCTGGCCCTAGCGGGCCCCGTCTCCGTTGCTGACTGCTCGTTGCTGACGGCGCTTTTGGAGTGAAACGCGCCGTCGACTCTGGCCTGACCTAATCGGACAGCGAGCTACCCATTGCTCGCTGTCCGCAGGCGTCAGTCACTGCGCCTTGCCCAGGAGCGTCAGTTCCTGAGAGGCGCAGCGACTAACGTACGTCTGGAGGAGGCGGAATGGGGCCATTACTGGCACTCCATTTCAGCCCCCTCCCGAGCAGTGGCAGCGGCGGCGACGGTGGCGGCGGCTGCGGCGGAAGCGACGGCGGCGGCGGCGGCGGTGGAGGAGGGTTTTCTCCTCGATCCGGCCCTGGCGGGTGGACCGCAGGCTTTGCCCCCAGCCCAGTGATCGGCCGGCTTGCCAGCTGCCGCACATGCGAAGCAGTGCGGCGCGGCGTCGCACGAGCCGGCCCTGTGACCGGGCTGACCACAGCGGAAGCAGTGGTCACTGCGGTCCACCTCCGAGGTGCAGAGTGCTCCGACATGGTTGCCAACTTGGCAACGGAAGCACCTCAGAGGTCTGGGCTCCAGCAGTTTCACCTGCGCGGAGACCCAGCCCACCAAGAGCCTTCGGCCCTCCGAGATTTTCTTGGCCGCCGACACGGGGCAGCTCACCACTACGGTTCGCATGCCCGTGTTGTCAGGACGGATGGTGCCCACCTTCACCTCCTCTGTAGAGCACCCCCCCGTCCTGACGACGGCGGCCAACACCTCCCCCTCCGTGACGGAGTCGTCCAGGCCCAAAATGCGCATGTCTATGCACTTCGTGGGCCTGGACACTCGAAAGAAGTCATATGCCTAGCTCTTCAATTAAATGCCGGGATGTCATTTAGGCGCTAACTAAATGGCGACATTTAATGAAATGGCTAGGCAGCCAATTAAACGGCTGATTAAGCCAGTTGGCTGCGACATAGATATAGAAACTTTTCATCTTATTCGTGTGAAGATAAGAAGTAAGAAGGAATAAAGTTTTAAATTAACGACTCCAGCCCCGACGTGAAAATTCCCAAATAAAAAATAGATCTTATGAAATTGGTAAATAAACACTAAATTCGCGATTAATTCGGCGCACACCGGTGTGTTGCCGGTGCTTGAGCTTGGTTTGAAAAAAACATGATCTTTTTTTTGGATGTGAGTTCATCACATAACTCCTTCCGCTCTGAGCGGTTCGGAAAGGAGTGTCAGACTTACTGACTAAAACCCACCCGTGTTCCTCCAAATGCCCTTTGCGCAGGCACGGCCCCATCAAATAGACTAACATCTCTTTGAGGCGCGCTTGGAACATGACGCGCCCGATTCCTTCTGCTGTGGCGGCTGTGGCCTGAGGTTTTCCTCTCCATCATGCGGCCCACCTCCTCCATCAACTTATTATTGAAGTTAGATGTTTTATTTAAAAAAAACGAACACGCCTGGGTTAACTTTTTGCGGGATACATTTTGACATACTCTAGGTACCTATTCGTTAACGGCAAAAAATCTGAGTGAAGAATTATTGAAAAGTTAGACTAATTTTCGGCGTAAATTGCCTGGACTAATAAGGAAAACCATAATGACCAGAAATATTAATAAGTTTTGAAACAAGTGGTGGCGATAAGATAATTAAACTCCAGCATGTTTCATGTAACAGGTACCTACTGAAGAAGGTACAATTAGCTACCTACGTTAGTGTCATAATCATTATAAATCACCTAGAGGAAATTAAATTTCCTTCTCTTAAACGCATAATACTAATTAAGGCTGAAGCTTACTCTGAAAAGGAAATATAAGTGCAAACATTAATTATAAAATATACCAGTAGACAATTCTTACATAAAGACGTTTTAAGTATCTAAATTACCTACATAGGTACTTGTTTTTAAATCTACCTCCATTCCGTGAATGTGTGACCATCTTAACTAACGAATTTCCACAGTGCTTCGGAAAGCACTTCAAGCTCATCAGCTAAAGATTTATACAGATGACATTCAGGACGATGGTCCTGACTGTCAATTGTATAAATCTTTTGAGAGCCGTGAAGGGAAGAAGAAGCCAGGAAATCTGACACCAGTCTTGCCAAGGGGTATCGTGTCACCTTCTTACTGGGTTGTGAAAGTCATATAGGCAGTTGCTCCATGTCTAAAATATTGGTAATCAGCTGCACCTCAGAGCGATTCTCGGCCACCGTATCGATCCGCGTGTGGGTTGGTGTTGCTTCGCCGTCCGATAAGGTCTAGGCCCGGGTTAATGGCACGTTGTGTTCCACGAGCGCCTCAAAGAGATGTCAGCATAATGGACGGGGCCCAACATGGGTCATGCGGTGCCTGCCAATTAAGCTGCATCCACTAACACTGCAGATTGATTATTGAACTGTACCTTTTTTTCTTTTTATGGATGGATGGGAAATCATCAAATGACTCCTTCCGCTCTGTGGGGCGGTGGGGCGGGAGGGAGTGTCAGACTCCTACTGAGTAAAACCCATCCGTGCTCCTAGTGCCCTTTGCGTTCCAGGGACGCGGTGACTCTTTCGAACAAAATCAGCAACCCTGGAGATTGATTGAACTGTACCTACCTAACTAAGAATGATAAGATAACAGAATCGATTTATCAATGTCAGTACTGTTCTTCTTATAATACCATTCTCAAATCAGCATCAAACCTCAACATTTGTTATATTTTTCTTTACCAAATCGCAAAAGAAAATCAAGCAGTCTTAACGGGCTTTCGATGTACTAAATATTCCAAAACCGAGCGTTGGAGAATGTTTGCATCAACAAGAGGTGCTCGCGGCTAAGCTCACAATTGTTTTTGAATTAGAAACATGCCAGCGGAACATTCTTCAAGACAATTTATACTCGTCCCCATTAACGTTTGCGCAGTGCTAACATTGCTTTGCACTTCAAATTGAGGTTATCAGCTTGCTTTCCTTGCTAACCCTTTTAATCGGCACTTTCTCAAATTGCGAAGGCTGGTGGATGCTTGTTTGTTTTCGCACCTAAAACAGAAGTGAGATGAAATTAATTATTATTGCAAAAGTTACTTTATTCTGGAAAGAAAGGAAGATTGCATGTTTATGTACCTTATCTATGTGTGTGTAAATTAGTAGGTATGCACTGTTGTAGCATGTTATGAAGTTTATGTTAGTGCAAATAATTGGGCACAGTGCTCTAATTCTCATGGTATAGTATCTAAGTTTACGCATTCCAAATTTGTTTTTTTAATAGATTTCTTCAAACTCTGCCCCATTTAGTTTTTTTGAAATCTGTTGTTTCATAAAACGATATTTTGTTTATATGGTTAATGTTATCTGCTCGTCGATATCGTAAGCTTTTCATTCATAAATGCAAAGCCACTTGTAATGGTCATCGAAATGTCATTAGTACGAGTACGTTTTACGATAACAAAGGTTTGTGTAAATAAACATTGAGTTCGATCGACTTTGGGGCGCCACATAAGTCCTGGTATAAACAACAAAAATGGCTGACCCTGAATAATTCGCGTTAAAGTTATTACGAAAATTCGGCACTCAATTTTCGCCACAGCTTTTATTACATAGTTTATTCGGCCCTCTTCAGGTGAACAAAGTTTTTATTTAATAAACGAGTTTAGTATAAAAGCTTTATGAACCGAATCCAAACATGCTTTCAACTTAGGTTACTTTTACCTACCTACTTAATTCTAGTAGCGTACTTACACAATGTATTTGGAAATCACGAAGTTGCCACCAAAGGTAAATACCCTCCTGAAATCTTCATGATATAATTTTATAGGTATTGTTTCTGTCGGCGGCTTCGAAAACAATCTAAGCTGAGAACTATTAATTTATAATTATTACGGTTTTAATATTAAAACGGTAGGTATTTAGCGAAGAACGATTATGCTATGTTAATCTATTCGCTTCGCTTTTACCCGTCATAACATCGTTTAATATTTTTGAAGTTTCCGTTTTTACCATAACCGTAAATCCCTCATGTCTGCTTTATAATCATGTCTAATAGTCTGTTAAAGATTAAAACTTCTCCCACATCTTTGCAAACATCAAAGCCTCAGGGCTTAGCATAAGTTTTATCCTTTAGAAGGTTTCGAAGACTTCTTAGTTACTCGTACCTACAGATAAATCTATCTTTAGAGCGGTTTTTAGAACCATTTGGGCGACATTTGAATTTTTTTTTAGTTGGGTATACCTAATTGTCTTGCCCTAAAATAATATCGTTAAGCGAAACGGTCCTTTACCTGAAGAAAATTAGAAGCAGTCAATACAGTAAAGTTTATTCCATTCTGGGTCAACTTCTCAAACTTACATACATTTGCTTTCACAGGCTGACTATCATATATTTTCATGAAACTGAGAACGTCTGTCACGTATGTGGGGCTCCTTTTATTATACAATAATGATTTATTGTGGTCACGCCCTACACGGGTTTGAATCAGCCCATTCATCATTTCCTTATGGCGAAAATAGCCTGTAGCCCGGAGCAATATCGTTACGTCAGCAAGTAATAGAAGTGGGGAAGTACCTAAAGTAAGGTCTAAATTACGGAACTCGAGTCGGTAAACAATACCTAGTTTTAAGTCTGTAAGCTTAGACCTACCTAAGTTTCAATAAAGATTCATAATGCTCATGATAAGTTATTCTGTTCGCTGAACAGTACAAAATATAGTTCAGAGGTACAGACCATCCAAAGAGGATCATGTCAGTTTACGGTTTTCAAGTTTTACGACATGACTTCATAACATAAATCAGGCTCAAAGGTAAAGTTATTAAGATTAAGTACCTCTTTACGTAAGTCTGAGCTTATGGACGAGACGTAAAGCATAATTAGGTGGCAAATCGTGCGATCAGCCAGAAGTCCCCAAACCAAATCGGGTCTGTAAACATCATCCATCACAATGTCTGCGTGGAATCCGGCCCTGGCACAAACCCCCTTTACTAAAAGCCCTTTCAAACAAGCACATACTACAGATCGTTCACATGCCCCTATTTCTGATATCATCAGATTTAATATTACATTATCTTGACAAAAAGCAATATGCAGAATATTTCCCTGTATCCTACTACATTCTTGGAGCGGTTATCAATCATCTGGGGTACTCAATTATGGAAAAAAAGAGTTCTTTTCACAAATATTTCGACACAAAAGAGAAAAATTCCATTCCTTTGTTTTGTTTCAGTAACTGTTTTGCATAAATCCTTTGCCTATGTTCGTGTGTTATTACAATCTTAAATCTGCAAGTTTCTCAATATCCTATGCTAGTAGAAACTTGGAATAATTTATTAACGTTGTGGGGAGGCAAATCCGCCGCCTTGCTTACAAAATTTAATATTGCACGGTGTTAACAATACCTTAGTTAATGCTATACATCGTGTTAAGTTTAGATGAACTTTGCAACAAGATATCTGGCATAATTATTCTTCATTAATTTTGTTTTAACAAGATTATGGTTTATTTACGAATTTAAAGGCTTGGGCGGAGTGTGTCTAGGTCTAAGAAAAAACTTGATATGGCTAACTTTCGCACGGGAGTGGATTTCTGTATAACCCGCTTGATTGAGTTGTAGGTTGCATTCCGATACATGTACCCACTTACATTTTAACGTAAAAATTGATGCTATATCGAAAAATCAATGACCGTGCTAATTGCCTTTTAATTATCTTTTTCCACGGAACGCTGAGTTGGCGTTCTGCCGGATTTCTATTTAAATTAAATCTGCTCTTAGTAGCTGGTACCTACTGGCCTTAGCTGCTTTTTCAAGCTTTTTTCATTTACTTAAATATAATCGACCTTGGAAAGCGTTGCTGAACATTGAATATCGGCCCATGTGGCAAAAGGTACCTATGTCAAACATAAGATCAATCTAATTACCCTTTTGCTAACTGAATTGGGCGGAAGCGGATTAAAATTTGCCAGCCTTGGGTGTTAGCACCTCATCGCCGCCCTTACGGTGGTCACGAGCAGGCGCAGATCCAGAATGTGTGTGGAGAGGGGGGTAAATCATTGAAAAAACAATGCGGCTTGACAATTTTATATGAAAATTATGGAGAGCACGACATTTTTAGGATATCGTAGGCATGGCTAAGATTTTATGACCATTCGCACAGAAACAGGAGCCAGACTCCACCAATTCTAAACTCCAGGCTGCTACTGAAAAATTATAATAGAAAAACAGAATGACACGGCCCAACCCGTGAATCGAATACAGTACCCCACATTCAGCAACCGTGGTTTGCGACCACTAGACCAAGGACACAGTCATAAGCTCTAGCCTATGACTTTTTCCTATAGCTATTTTGAATGCCATAAACAGTTGACAGATGACTGGTTTTTGTGATCCGGCCATGTAGGATTAATCATTGTAATTCCAGTCTAACCGAGTGCAGCTGATTACCAGTACTTAACATTGACCTCCACAATCTAGTAGGTACCTAATTGAGTACACCAGACCCCTTGGCAAGACTGATGCCAGAATTTATGGATTCTGACCACCAAAGCTACTGCCAAAGATCTACTAATGGATGAGAATGAATGAAAGATGAAAAGGCACGGAGGATTTTCGGTATGAAATGGACGGCCACCTATCTACGTTTCGACCTCCGCAAGCGTTGCTTCACTTTTAATATCGATCCGTGTGGCTGTTATTACTAAGCTGAAAGCTATGGCAAAAGGAATGTAATAAATAATTCACAAAATAACATAACCTATAAAAGTAGTGCCTACACGCTCTAATGAATTTGGTCGGAGAAACGTCAACAAGTAAGAGAGGGCCTACTGTGTAAAGTTCAGAGCTTTTGTAATGAATAGCTTTTAAATTATGTTAGGCTGAAAGTTGGCTGGGGTCGCGAGGCTGAGCCCGCATGGAATTACTTAATATTTGTATAGGTTCAGACCAAATTGGTCCGGCACCCTAATTGAGTAAAACATTCGTAGTCATGGACGTTTTATTTTGGTAGAAAAATGTGGACCTACCCAGACCTTACAGGAATGAAAAAAATGTCTACCTCGATAATTTATTAAATAAAAGAGATTGTTATTGTGAAATTATTGCGTGCGTGTAGGTACCTACGTATCCACTTCGGGAAAATATGCATACTCGTTTATTTCTCATGAAAATTTTTACCTTTATTCTGCAAAATACTCGCTTCCTACCAAACACATTTTCGTAACCAACTTTCAGTAGTGTCAGTACTAAAATTTAGTTTTAAGCGGATTCTGGAGTGCGGAAAACTTAAATACCTTTTTAACAGAATAGCGCGGCAGATCTTCAATCCAATAACACTTACTATGAGACGTTATTTACATTAAGCTACGTGTGGGATATAAAATAAATAGTGGCGTCGACTTGGCAACTTTCCTCACACTATCTTTGGTATTCGCGTACCAAAGACAGTGCGAGGAAAGTTCGGCTCCCAAGATAATACTATAGGAAGTCCTGTCCTGTATTTGATATGGTTGGTATTATTGGGCACATGCATATTGCACGGACATTTGCATATAAAGATTCTATCTTGTTGTAGCAGCACTACGTAAAGTGTGACATAACTCTTTGGTTAATACTGAAGTTCACAAATGAAGCCACATAAAAACACAGTGTTACCTATCTATTATATATTTATAGACGTACTGAGACAGGTAAAACCTTTGTGGTTGGATGGAACTTTGTCAAGGGTACCTATACAAACATAAAAAATACGTTGAAATGTGATCAGAAAAGAAAATTATTGATTTAATCTGTTAGACTTTGAAATAAATGAAAGTACTATTTTCCAGTGGTGAGGCACTATCCACACAATTTATTTGCAACTAGCGTTAATATCGTAAACCGCGGCTCTGAACCTACTTGGGTCACTGCCAGAGGACAAACGATCATAGACCTGACGCTAGCCACAAAAAATGTAACAAAGATCGAGGAGCAATAGAGCCGAATCCTGGTCTCGGACGAAACACCAGACAAGGAACCAGGATGTGCCTGCATAGTAGTGACCGTCGACGGAGAGTCTATAGGAGACCGGGGGAGCGATTCGCACACTATTGTTTTGCAGTGGCATACTCGCTTTAGAAAGATTTTTTATATACAACGCGTAACAGAATAAACGCAATACCTCTCAAGGCGTCATTGTACTCATCATTATGAACAACTTTTACTATGGGACCAAACTCAAAATCGCGAAAAGAAAGTCAGCTGTTCAGTACATTTTGTCGAGTTATGCGCACGGAAACGTATGGAGCAGTCGATTTTTTTACGATTTCAGTGTGAGTACAATTACCCCTAAAGAGGTATTGCGTTTATTAAAAATTACCTTTCAACTGATATACCACAATCCATAGCTCATTGCGTAGAAATCGTATTTTTTTTTAAGCAAGTGTAGTTCAAAGAACAATGGCAGAATTTCTATAGGAGCTGGACCTGACTTTTATTTTTCATATTACCAAATCCCGGTTTTCCGATTTTTTCCTTTGTATACAGACAAATACTTAGCTGCATGTCAAATTTGAACTTTCTAGGTCATCTGGAAGTGGGTTAGGCTTTTGATCTATAAGTAAAAGAGTGAGTAAGTCAGTCAGTCATAAATATCCCGGTTATTAAACGTTAATATATCAATAACTGCTTGAGTTACCTTTATAAAATTTTGATTTTAGACAAGCTGAGAGGTTTCAATAAATGTGCCAAATTTAACCAGTCAAGAGCTTCTGGCACCCCGGTGTGCCATCCGATTCACGAATTTTAAAACTCTTTCATTACTATAACGCAAGGTATTTTATAAAATTTTGATTTGTGAAGGGTTCAAAAGTAGCTCAAAGTGGTTCATGTAATATTAAGACAGCTGCTGTGTCGCCAGTTCCTTTTTCTTTAAACTTGGACACGCTGCTGCAGTCTAGAAAAATGAAACAATTTAGTTAAACTTTACTTTATTGCCATTGGACATGGTACAGTTTCAAATAAACCTCACTTCTGCGAAAAAGTACGAGATTAGCGCTAAAAAGTATGAAATGATAGAGGTTACCCCATTTACCAACTCGATCGGTAAAAAGAAGTTCTCAGCAACCAGTAAATCATAAAGTCGTCTCATTGCAACGCTATTGCGGCCAAAACTTTAGAAATTGCAAGTTCACAAATTTCCCTACATTTCAGAACAATTCTCTTGGCAACAACACTCGGCTTCTTGCATTTCACAAGTAATTTGTATTAATATAATTTTGGACATTCCAATTATGCATATTTCGGTCCTAGAAAATTGACGCAGACAATGATGGAGCCTGTCTTTCAATTAAATATTTTTTCAACTAAAGTGCCTAATGAATGAAAAGTATAGTAACACTAGACCGAATTTAATTTTTGTACCTAAATTGTGACTTTTTGTGGACATCTTTTGTTGGAGGACCTCAATAAATACAAGAAGAATAGCATTAAAAGAAAAGTTTCCAGTGTTTATAACCCTTGCACTCTTTTTAAAATTGTAGTTGGTGTGGTGGTGGTACACCCAAAAGGCGAATTAAACTTGAAAGCGAACTTTTTCTGCGCTGAGTAGTAAACCAAGATGAAAAGGTGTTCACAGTTTTAACAAAGTGCATTAACTGAAGTTTGCTTCTTTTAAAACACTTTTTGTTTGGCAATTTTTATTAATTCAGCTTGTGCTCAGCGCAAACCACGAACAAAGGTTTTACGGTCTTATAAAATAATTAAGTATTATTCATGAAATTAATTGAACAAGGACTTTCTTTTTACCACTTTGGTAGTCTCTATTTTATACAGAAAATACATACCGGTTTAACTGGAAGCTGATCCGAACATAGTTATGGATAGGCTCTCTATATTGATTTGACTAGTCAAAACAAATATTGTCTATAATATAGTCTTAAATATAGACTCTACACGGTTCAAAATTACACAATTAACCGGCCTTTATAGGGCTTTATTTCAGCAAACATTTGATCAATCTGGTATCATTTTACATCATCATCTGCGTAGCCTTTTCCCAACTATACTGGGGTCAGCTCCCAGTCAAACCGGATTCAGCTGAATACCAGTATTTCACGTGGAGTGGCTACTTACCAGACCTTCTCAACCCACGGTATTTGTTGGCAAGACTAGTGTCAGGTTTTCTGGCTTCTGACAATCCGTAACGACTGCCAAATCCGAGGCATGGAGGCTCCCGGTATGTTAAGACACCAAGGTCACCCTTCCAGAGACGTGTATAAAACATAGGTACTGAAGAAATTTTATGAAGAAAGATGTACCTAAATGAATTGTTTGTTTGTAGCAGGTAATGTTTGGAAGTAGAGATCTGTAGTGTGATTCTGTCGACCTTTCACCGTGTAAGTTTAGGTGAAGTGAACAAGCAGTCAACCCATACAAACAAGATGAAATGACAGTTCACTTCATGCTCACTTCACCAACGTTAACCATTGAGATTTTGACAGAATAGACCGCCTTGAAGTGCTACTGATGATGTGAGCTGTCAATCCATGCAATCAAGATGGAATGACAGAAGTGCTACTCTGTAACAATCTGAGCGCCAATTCTACTATTATTTATGCAACGTTCGCATTCGCATGTCAGTTGCAATCTGTCAAAAAAACCTTCATTTCCATAAATTTTTGACAGATTGCAACTGACTTGCGATTGCGAACGTTGCTTAAAAATTAGTAGAATTGGCACTTAGACCGTTATAACTTAGAGCTCTTTAGACGTTCTTAGACGTTTCGTGTCAAACTGCTGCCGCACGTTTACTGTGCCGCTTGCTACGTTTCTAAGCAGGACCGCAGCAGGACGGCAGCAATCCGACAACAACCGTCAAAAGTGAAAGCAAATCGGACTGCAGAGCGGTCGGTCTGTTAGTGATATTTTTTAATCGAGTCATGGACTCTGATGAAGAGACATCGCTCGTGGCTAAAGAATAACAGCCACACGGGTTGATCTTCAAGGTTAAGCAACGCTTGCCAAGGCTGGTCTGTGGATGGGTGACCATCTTAACATACCGAGTTTCCTCCGTACTTCAGTAAGCATGTTAAGGCGTTGGTCCCGGCTGCCATTTGTAGATCTTTAACAGTCGTTACGGATTGTCAGAAGCCAGTAAATCTGACTCTTGCCAAGAACCACCGTGTTACCCAGTTAATGGGTTGTGGAATCCGGTTTGACTGGAAGCCGACTCAAATATAGTTGGGAAATGGCTAGATGGTGGACTCAGATGAAGAAACATATTATCTGCTAGTGCTTCTGTTAAATAATATGGATCAAACGACGTTGCCGTCCTGCTGTGGTGCGTGCGCGGCGGTGCTACGGCACCGCTGCGAAGCCTCAACAGTCCGAAAGAAAACGTCTAAATTGAAAGATCCCTCTAGATGAAAGGAGCTCAAAGCGAGCGGTCACTCCCTAGCATCAATAAATTAATAGAATGACAGTTCACTTTCCCTAGCCTTTCTCGCTCAGTTTTTATTTAGAATCAGTCGATTGAATTTCAAATTATTTACCATTTATAAGCTAATTATTTCCCGAAAACTGCACGGGTCATTTGAGATAAGCGAGTAGAGCGTAGTGGTGGGAAAAGTTAGTACCTATTTTATAATACCGTACTATCATGTAGGTTTGTCGCGAGGGTTGGGCTATGAATAAACCACTCTATCAATTCAGACAGCTGTCGTAGAAGCTAACTGAACGATCATAATCGAATGTATGGGTAGTCATTTCTATAGGAGGTAGCTAAAAAAATACTCGAGGACTTGGTTTATCTAACACACGTTTTTATGCTAGGAATATGCTTTATTTTATTAAAAAAACATTCCTTCCTAAAAGTTTAGGTTCAAAAACCTCCCTATGTATTAGTTATTTGTACCTAAAAGACTTGTTCTACTTTTGTACCTACTCAAGCAAAAAACATAAAGTTACGAAAGTCCTATCTAAGTTAGATAAATTTTGAAAAAGAAGAAAATTTATTTCAGGATATCGGAGACAAGCAAATGGTTTGATTACGACACATCAGTAAACAATGATTTTGTAAATCCGGCCAAAAAATGGCTCGCGTTCAAGAGATCTCAATGTAATTAATCAACGTCAAAAAACGACTTGGAATGTGAAATATGTATTAGAAGAAGCTAGTTTTTTTAGGAGTAACGATGCGAGAATTTTTTACCATTTTTGAATTTTAATATTAGATGTTTTTTTATTTGCTCTCGTCTTTAGGACGCTGTTACAAATGGGTAGTCAAATCATTACTTTTTAACTCAAATTTATGTTTATTAAATAAAATGCTTTGCATTCTTGAAATGTTTTTTGCCCGAATTGTTGATGTGCATACGATTCTGAACTATAAATATAATTTTAGATAAGTACATTTTCTCAATAATGGTACCGAAGTAAAAATTTTCATTTAGGTACATTTATTGAGAAACTGGACTTAAGAATGCAAAGCATTTTATTTAATAAACATATTTTTGTGTTAAAAGTAATGATTTGACTACCCATTTGTAACAGCGTCCTTAAGGAATTTAATTATAAAAACCTGTTTACCCATAGCCATTCTTAGGTTGTTTATGTATTTCCTGGACAGATCGCACGCAGCAAGGTAATACCAGAACAGCATCGGGGTTGTATTGAATAGTTACTCAAAACTAAGAGAACTTAGA
Source organism: Melanchra persicariae (assembly GCA_947386135.1). NCBI lineage: Eukaryota > Metazoa > Arthropoda > Insecta > Lepidoptera > Noctuidae > Melanchra > Melanchra persicariae. Next base: position 10,730,016 of record OX376655.1, read on the forward strand.
GCAACAGAGTCAGCGTCTATCTGGCGCATCAAATGTTGTAAAAATGGTGATAAGATCTTGACACGCTGTAGGTGCTTTATTATTTAGCCAATATTTTTCAACTCACATGTAACAGCCACGAGGGTCAATCTTTCATGTTAAACAATACTTCCCGAGAGGGGTGGATGGGTACATGCCGAATCCCCTCCACGCCTCGGAAAGAACGATAAGCCCGGTTGTCTTGGAGATTTTTAGCAGTCTCACGAATTTGAAGGTCGAAAATCTGACACGAGTCCTGCTAAGGGGTATTTTCGTGTTACCCAGTTACTGGGTTATGACTGTCAGACAGGCAGTCGCTCTATGTAAAATATTGGTATTCAGCTGAGATACCAGAGTCGAACCCAACATAGATTAGTAAAGGATAAGCAATAAGTTAGAACCGGGCACAAATACAATCGGGAAATTGCAGTAGTTTTATTTTAACCCAGAAAAAAAACCGCTCAAGTGAAGGTTTCCGAACGAATCTTATTTCTGTGATATGTTACTTTTAAATCATAGGTACCTCAACTTATTAGGTATAAATTTTTCTGCCTTTATCTATATTTTTTTAAATAATTGGCCATACTCAAAATTTATTTATTTACTCGTACATAACGCGACCGTGGCTGGGTCACAGATGTTCATATGAGTACCAAATTTCAACAGGATCGGTCCTGTAGATTCCGAGAATAATTGGCTGTGACAGACGGACAGACAGACAGACAGACGAGTGAACCTATAAGGGTTCCGTTTTTTACGGACATTTCTAAATAAGGTAAACAAAACTAATAACAGAACAACCGATATTTCCACTTTTGAGCACATAGGGAAGGAAACAACAAATCATCGTATAATTCTTCAATTAATTAAATTCCGCCAGCCCAGCTGCTGATGTCTTAATTATTTCTCTCTCTTAGTAAAGGGTTGTAATGTATTCCTGCAACTTAGTCAGCCATGATAAGCGACTTGAAGTTATTAGTTAATTGGACAAATCCGCTTTAGTAAAAAGTCTTTCAACATTACTAAATAGCATCTTATATATCTCGTATATCTTTCAACTTTCAAAGCTTTAACTTTGATATCATAAAGTAGCGCAGGCACTAAATGAGTGAGAGTAATGAGCAGACATTTTTAAGACCAGTTTAGAAATCTTTTAAAGAAGGTACTCACGGATCATTAGTTGTTATGAAACATTGCCAAAAATAATTATTCACGTTTTGACCTGTTTATTTGCTTTTACTTCATTACTATTTAAACTTATGTTATTGAAGCGGCAAAGAGCACACATGAATATTTGAACAGAAAACACTGTAATCCAGTAAAATATTCACAAGTATAAATTAACACAAATTAGTTTCGGCATTCCAGGAAAAGTGTTTGCACACAGCAATATAAATTCAGCTTAGTTGACAGTTATTGCAAACACTCTGAACACGTAAATTGAAACTATTAATGTTTCGTTTCATTTAATTTTCGTGAAATATTCGTGTGTAAACCGAATATTATAAGTTGTTAGACCCTTTTGTTGTAAAGATCGAACAACCATAACTAAACACCCATGTCACGTCAAACATCAGTTTTGAAGCTGTAATTTAAACTTGGGTAGGCTTATAAATATTTATTCAGTAAGTATTAGTGAAATTAATATAAATATTCAGTATATATATTTATATTTAGTAAGTATAATAAAAGATAAAGTAAAGGTACATTAAGTTGCGATTAATTCCTCAGTCTGCAGAGTGTACTGAATAGATCTTGGGAGTATTTACCGAAATACTACATACGTTGGCGTCGCTATTATACCAGCTTAACCAGTATTTTACATGCAACGACTGCCTATCTGACTTTTACAACCCATTAACTGGGTAACTGGTGTCAGGTTTTCTGGCTTAGGAGTAACCGTAATGACAGTCAAAGATCTACAAATGACAGATGGAAACAGCGGCTTAACGTGCTTTTCGAACCACGAAGGAGTCTTATAATGTGGATGTGTGGTGTGTGGTGGTTTATAATGTAAACTCATCTAAGGAAAGACCTCGGTTTGCGTTGCTTAACCTGAGAGATTGACTTGTGCGGCTGTAGGTACCGAAACTCAGCTAAAGTTTAATCCAATTTGTTACCTGTAGCAGAGTGCTTGCTGCTTTAAGTGCAATTGTCCGATAGGTATCCTATTCTTTAAATACCAGCTCGGTTTAGTTACGTGTTGTTCGTTTCTAATGTTCAATCGACTTACACAAAGTAAAATTGCCAAGAGCAGTAGAATATTTTACGTTATGAAATGTTAGGAGGAGCTTCACGTTGAACTGTATTTTGTCAGAACCTTTTGGCTTTGCTTTTAAACATACCTATGTAGATAGTTACGTGTACCTCTAAGTTTAAGATTTCTTTAGCGAATAGGTGCATTTATGAGGATAAAACTATCCTACCATATCATTTGAGGATAAGAGTGACACAATGTAGACGTATAAATAATACTTCTATTGCAAAATATAAACCAGATGGACAACAATGAAATAATATTTATTATTATATCAGAGACACTTTCTATCTACTAAACCTAACTATATACAAACTAGCCTAAAAATTGCGAATTATGTACAAAAAGTGTAAAAAACAAATTGATCATTGGGCATCAAAAAACTCATCCACATCGCTGTCAATGACAAAAGTGCCCAGAACACTGGCAGCATTGCCACGTTGAATGGCAATGCTGATTCTTTGGCCAAAGAAAAGCCCAGCCCTCTGGTCACGTGAACAGTCGACAAGTCGTTTGCTGATGTCCCGAAAGACTCGGTGAGCACTCGGACCCCATGGGCCTAGTGTTTCAACCCCAAACGGCTCAAATATGTAACTCCCAATAAGGTTGTTATATTTGCGCCGTTTGAGATTTTCTGCACCTGCAGCAGCCGCCCCAGCGCAGCCCGCCGTGCTAAGAAGATGGGATGGCGCAAGGGTGTCGACACATGTTGCATCCCACACCAAAGGCCTACCCACCTTCCAAGGCATTATTGTTATCCCATCTGGCCTCTTCCCATCGTCACGTGCCAAGCCATTAGGTTCTAAAACAGCTGGCACCCCGGCGGTGACAAGAGCCCGACGGATGATGTCATTAATGCTGGCGTGCCGCGCTAACCGACCAGCGCTCCTACTGCAGGACAGGCCATGGTGTCCGAGGCGGTCGACTGCTTCACCGCATTGACAACGATGTGGAGCTCCGCTAGGAGCACCCAGACGCAGACACGTAGCGATCCGGAAATAATTAAACAATTTAAAAACCCGACTTACAATTTAGCGCCATAAATCCGCCATTTTGTTTATTTTTTTTAAACACCTGTCTAAGGACACTTGGGGTTTTTGAGACGAATCTAACGACACCTTAACTGTCAACGTCCATTCAGCTGTTTGAAAGATACGAGGTAATAAAGAAATTTACGAATAAACATATACTTACAAACATAAGATACGCGCGAAAAACATAACTCTTTCTTGGCATTCGGGTAAAAACAGAAAATCTAGATACTTACGAGTAACTTTGCTATACATGTTTTATGAATTGAAAAATTAAGTAGGATTTTCTAGTTATTATTCATTAATTGAAACACGTTTTAAATTTAGTACCTATCTTATTAAGTTAACTCAGAAAAATCTTTACATAGCATAAAAACGTTTCGTGTTGCCAAAGAGGCAGCACGAAACGTTTTTAAATTTACATTGCAGCGGATTGAAATATTTTATTCTGTTTGAGCCCAGTTCATTCTCAGACATTGAAACACTCGCATCCGTTCACGTGAGGCATGTTAAATGAAATCGGTATCTGTTGGTAGAATGCAACAGCATTTTTAAACCAACAACTTTCAATTGTTATACTTAATAATCTATGGTATTGCTTTACATAATACAAAGTATCAGCCTTTTTTATGAATGGGAAATCATCAAATGACTTCTTCCGCTCTGCGGAGCGGAAGGGAGTGTCAGACTTTTACTGACTAGGACTACTACTTTTCGAAATCTGTTCGAAAGAGTCACCGCAGCCCTGGAACGCAAAGGGCATTTGGAGGAGCATGGATCGTTTTATTATGAGTCTGACATTTCGTGATTTCCCATCGTTAAAAGTTAATCGAACCTATGGAATATTATGAAATGCAATTCTGCGTTCAAAAAATACTCTTGGGACGGTCCATAAATATTTAAATTTTTGTATTGAGTAAAATACAAAAGTTTTAATATAATGGACTTACTAGCTCGTGTAGTCACGCCGAGTGAATACAGGAAAAGAGCTTTTAAACCTGATGGAAACTGCACGACGCGGCTCCTATTTTGTTCAAAAGCTCTTCAGTTGTGGGCACAGTGTGGAACAAAGTTACATTTTACTCATTCCAGGCAAACAGTTATTGACTGTAAAAATTAAATACAATTCTAAACACTTCAGTTAAATCGCGAGTTACGGATTCCTATCTAAGTTAGGTTCCGTTTCAAATACGAAAGGAATAGGAAATAGTTTGTGTTTCAATTTGCAGAGTCGCTTCATACAGTTTTATTCCGAAAATGTGTCATGGTTTTGCTACAGCCACAGGGTTGTAAATCACCGATACATTTGGAAAGCCGCGCTAATACTCGCCAGCGAATGCTGTGCACGAACGCATCTAACGGGAATGCTAGCTGTAACATGAATTTTACAAACATGACAGGTTGTTTAACACTGTGTCTCCTGTAGTATTTCGTTTGTTATAATTGCTTATCTATGGACTGTCATAATGTATCGCTGATGAAAAAAGTGATCGGGCATTGAATTAGCTTCATGCATTAAAACTCACGCTTGATGCTAGAAAACCAAACTTGGTTTACCTATTTTTTAGTAACCCGCGACGCAAGAAGAGGGTTATTATAAGTTTGACCACTATGTGTGTGTCTGTCCATGGCACCGTAGCTCTTAAATGGGTGAACTGATTTGGGTTTTTTTTTTAACGCAGGTTTTATAGCGGTGGTTCTAAGATATGTTTTAAATCCAAATCGGAACAGCCGTTTGACGGTCATCAGCTCTTTTCTAGTTGATGAAGGGTTGTGACCAACTGGTCTGATCGATGCGTTTGGTATTATATTACTTACTTTAATAGTATTGAAAGAATATGGTTACCGTGACTGCAGAATACCCAACTCCTCGCTCAGTTACCTAAAATGGTTTTAATGAACAGATTATAGGAATAATGGTAAACTTGACCTGATGCTGCAGCATGCCCTGGAATCCGCAGGATACCGCACTGCTCACTTACTTACAGCAGACGATTCGTGTTTAGGCTCATTTAAATGGTATATCCATGAAATGGATTATACCTACATAGATTATGATCAGGGTCTGATGATGAAGCATTAAAGAGAAATTAGCGAATGCATTAGAACCGAAAGATGATCAGCTACTTTCACTTGTTCGATCATTTAGGTGAGTGTAGATCGTAGGGTTTGTAGTAGTAGGTTCCTAATAGGTAAATTAAGTATAAAAAACATAGAAAAAATGTAAACTACTCCCGACAAAAAATACTATAAAAGTAGAATATTATATGTTTTGATCCATTTAAGTTTAATATATGTAGGTACGAATATTTTGGCCCAAGCGTCATCGTGTCAAGGGACCGCTAATAAATAAAATAATAATTGGTAAACACGAAAAAATGCGGTCTCCCGAGGTGACAACGTTTGGGCCAAAATATTCGTATCAAAACATATTGTTTTTATATTTTTACTTTTTAGATTATGGCGGACTTGCTTATCAGTATGGTATCTCCCCGTTTCAGTGTTGAGGAGAGACTGCCTTACATCAGATTGGCGCCCATTTTAAAAAAGGTACAGTCCGTTGTCAACATTTTCTCATCCACCCTAAAAACAAACAAATTTAGACCCTCTCTACTTGTAACAATAAGGTTTATTCAATTTATACGAGCTTACCAGACAAGTGCTCTTGGACTCGAACAAATCCAACAATAATACAGACACGCCAATTCGATCTTTATAATGTTAGCATTAGGTTATATGTTATGACTACTTGTTATAATATAATTAGTGTAATTGCTTATTTAATGGTAGCGTTCAAGTAATTCTGGTCTCGTGGTCTGTGTACAAGACTGAGAGAAATAAGTTGCGAGATCAAATCCTGCGATGAAGATGTTGTTTTGCTTTCCATTTAGAATTTATTTCAAAACTATTTCTTGTATTATTGTAAAGAACTATAGATGGATAATCTTCAAATATAAACTTTCTGAAATGGAAATATTTTCGCAAAACTTGTAATATAAGTGGGTAGTTGAAAAATAAATATTCGTATTCATTATAAAACTGGTATTCAAATGCTACTAAGGGTATGCAATGACTACTTACGCGCAAACATTTTACCTTGCCTTACTTAATTGCAAAAACAACGTCTCTTTACAATTTTTTATTTTCTATTTTAAAGGTAGTTTTTTTATTAACATGTCTCAATGGAGTGATTATTTAAAATATAAAATAATCTATTTGCACGAGAAGGTTGACTGCTTGTGCTGTGCAAGAATAAACTTTCTGGAAGCATACAATATGGTTCAAATTCTTTAGAATATTGCGTCTAACATTACAACTAAGATCAAATTTCAATGCGGCTGATAAGAGTTGAGTTGGTCTTGTGGTCACTATGGTAGTCTGGTGTTCATAGTTGTCTGCGTTCGAAACCAAGTTTAACCTAAATATTGCTTCTTGCTCAGCTGTTTTTTTTTGTTAATTATTTTATTACACTTTTTTTTTATTTCTTTAATGGATGAGGTAGGGTCTTGTCTTTTTAAACGGGCAGTTTGTATAGAAATAAAACTAAACAGTTGCAAGTTTAAAATGTTTATTATTTCATTAAAACGATTAGGTAAGATAAAGTAAGTAAATGCTCATATTATTCCAAATTAATATACATTTTATATTAGTATGTCATAATCAAATCTAACCATTTATTAACATTAAAAAAGGCATGCTTATGCTTAAAATTTGGTTATCGAGAAAATTAATTCACCTATGAAATGCTTTACAGACTTATAGCTGCCTATTTTTACATGAATGTTTACTTTATTAAGTATTCGATTTTATTATTTTTGACATGGAATATTTACTTTGTAAAGTAATATATTTTATTTTTATTTTTTTCAATTTATTATGTTTGACATGAATACTTACTTTGTAAAGTATTATTTTTTTATTATTATTACTATTATTTAACTCATTTTGTGAATATGGGGACCATGTGGGTTATTTTCTTCTTATTTTTCTGTTCTTTGAAATACTTCTTCTTCTTTGAAGTATTTTTAACGAGGTCTGGCAGTTTGAGTACTTAAATGCGGCCTACACAAATGTCCTCTCTTTGGCATGTTCGTCGGTTCGTTGAGCTCCTTTATGGTTCTAAGTTGAGCTACTCGACTACTGACCAAAGCTTGCACTGACTGGACGGGTCCACTCAAATCTGTGTGGTTCTTTCCTCAAAAGACCATTTCAGACACTGATCTGCATGATCCTCATATCGTATTGTGAATGTGGGGACCATGCAGATCGCTATGATAGGGGTTCATTTCATGTTAGTCAACAATGTCTGGCAGTTTGAGATTTTTTTTATGCGGCCTACCCAAATGTCCTTACTTTGGTATTGTTCGTCAAATCGTTGAGCTCCTTAAAGTTCTAAGTTTGAGCTCCATAATAACTGACAAATGCTTGCACTGTCTGGACAGGTCCACTCAAATCTGTGTGGCACTTTCCTCAAAAGGCCACCTCAGACATTAACCTACATGGTTCTCGTATGATTTGACCAGTACAATTTGTATGGACTTCAAAAGAGACTGTGACCTCTGAGTTTGTTTCGGTGTTTCTTCTCAGGGTAGTCAGCTAGGAAACACCGGCCTCATCTAGCTTATATAAGCTATAAATGACCAAAAAATATTGACGTGTAAAAGTGTTATGTTTAACCTACTTACAAAATAAATATCATTTATCATTTATCATTTATATGTAGTGAATAAACATGTTATTTAAATAGAAAAAATCTATTTATAACAATAACATCACCACATAATCTGCAACATTTTAATGGTTTAACAATCAATCCATTGAGCATTTACTTACATGGTGTGGTTAAAAATACCTACTAGATCAATTAATAGCGGCGTGGCGCACCGTCCCCTGCAATAACTTGCTGTAAGCGTTAAAATTTAAATATTCCTGGGCAAAACGGACCCTTTCTTTGCGATGAGCAGGTGTCAATGCAATTTTCTTTGCCGGTTTATAATTCTTTATCCCAGCAGCGTGTAAATGCCTTCTCACTGTTTCCACTGAAATATTGTGGTTTATTGCGGTTACACGAATGGGCAAAAATGGATTTTCAACATGGCTTGAAACAATGGCCCGGTGGTGTTCGGATTCGGGAGTACCGTATTTCTCTAAAACAAAAAAAAAAACATTTTTGGAACCGTGTATGTAATTTGTAAGGAGTGAATGTAATGGTAAAATAGCCAACTACGCGTTCATTAATCAAAATCAATAAAATAAAATAGGTATAAAAAAAACACTTACTGCTATATTAAGTCGACGACCAATCTCTCTAATTCCAACATTCTGCTCATGTAAAAATATGATTTTATATTTGGTATAGTCATTAAGTTGCGACATGATGCTTTTTTACACCAAATTACTTAAAAATACTTATGATATTACGAGTTATGTGAAACGATTTACAATTAATGTGTGTGCGCAGTCACTGCTATTAGGCGCACGTATCTTTGTCACTTATTTATGATCTACCTCACGAAGCAAATGTATGTTTTACTTCGTATCCAACCATTCTTGTTAAATATAAATGCTGTGAGCTTAGTTTTTTAATTTACCCACCTGTTCACAAGAAAAGTTATTAGGCTTAAATCATATTGGTCGTTCTTTAATAATGCAAGCAATATTGTAGAAATGAAAACAAATTAAAAAAGAAACTGATGTGTGGACTGTGTTTCGAACCCACACGTTGTTCGTCGCCAATCCAGCATCTTACCGCTAAGCCACAAGAACTTGTTAGAAATACGCGAAATTAAAGATTGCGTTATAATTATGTAGCGTGACTAAAAAGTTTTCAACTTTAACGTCAACGAGTTAATGATTAAAATAGCTTAACAAAATGATATATAATGCCGGTGGCTCCGACAATGTTGGCGAGCACTTGTCTGGTAAGCTCGTATAAATTGAATAAACCTTATTGTTACAAGTAGAGGGTCTAAATTCGTTTGTTTTTAGGGTGGGTGAGAAAATGTTGACAACGGACTGTACTGATATTGCATCCGATTAGACTTTATTTAGGGTAACTTTTAGAGAAAATTGAAATAAAAACACACGGTGTTTGAATGGGGTTTCCCTTGGAGCAAAGATTACATTTCAGTAAATTTACCGAAATGTAATGAAACTAGTTTTCATTTAAAAGAGTGTGCTTTACAGTGGCCTTCTGCGGCCTCAGTATTTTAATCCAAAGACAATGTTTGGGATCGAACAAAAGAAGTTTGAATAACCGATGAAGCTTCCACAGAAATGAAAAAATCTTACATAATCTTTTATTTTCTATTTGTAATGCAGATCTACTCATAAAGAGATTAAGAAAACCTCTGAGGTGCTTCCGCTGCCATGTGGGCAACCACGCGGGAGCTATGTGCACCTCGGAGGTGGACCGCAGCGGGCTCTGCTTCCGCTGTGGTCAGCCCGGTCACATGGCCGGCTCGTGTAGCGCCGCGCCGCACTGCGTAGCATGTGCGGCAGCTGGCAAGCCGGCCGACCACTGGGCTGGGGGCAAGGCCTGCGCCCCACCCGCCAACGCCGGTGGTAGGAGAAAGCCCTCCGCCGTCGCCGTCTCCGCCGCAGCAGCCGCCGCCACCGTCGCCGCGTCTGCCGCCACCGTCGCCGGTGCCGCCGCCGTCGCCGCTGCCACTACGACAGCCGCGACGGCCGCAGCCGAGTCTTCACAGGGGGCTCGGGAGGAGGCAGTAATGGAATGTCAATAACGGCTCCATTACGCCTCCTCCAGGCGAACATCAACCACTGCGCCGCTGCTCAGGACCTGTTGCTCCAGAGCATGGCGCAGTGGTCGATAAATATCGCCGTCGTCGCTGAGCCGTATTTTGTCCCGCCCAGGGAGAACTGGGTGGAGGACCTGGACGGCTCAGTGACCCTAATTTCGTCGGCCGCCGCCGGCACCCCGTCCCTCGAGAGTGTCAAGAGAGGACGGGGTTGCGTAGCAGCACGGTTCGGGGAGATTGTCGTGGTGGGTGTCTACTTCTCCCCGAGCCGAACCCTCGCCGAATTCCACATCTCCCTCACGGAGTTGGTTGACGTCGTCGCCGGGTATCGTTCCCTCCCCGTGCTCGTTCTCGGGGACTTCAACGCCAAACATTTGGCTTGGGGTTCCCGTTACACGGACACGAGGGGTAGGATGGTGGAGGACTGGGCTCTGGAGACAGGCCTGGTCGTCCTAAACCGGGGTACTGTCCCCACGTGTGTGCGGATGCAGGGCGAGTCAGTGGTGGACATCTCGTTCGCCAGCCCTGCTCTGTTACAGCGTGTCGTTGACTGGCGCGTCTTAGAGGAGGTGGAGACCCATTCCGACCACCGGTATATCCGGTTTGACGTCTCCGCCCAGACCTCGACCGCGTCGGTCCGACAGGCCCCGGGTGGTCCGCGGTGGGCGCTGAAGCAGCTGGACCGGGAGCTTCTCCTGGAAGCCTCGATAGTGCAGGCCTGGGTGTCACCACCAGACAGGCCTGCCGACATCAACGACGAGGCGTAGTGGTTCCGGGAGGCCATGTCCGAGATATGTGACGTGGCAATGCCCCGGGTCCGGCCAGGAAGCGCCCGCCGCCAGGTGTACTGGTGGTCGCGAGAGCTGGCAGCGCTACGCGAGGCGTGCGTTGCTGCACGGCGCCAGTACACCAGGCAACGCAGGCTTCGCATCCGCCCTCCGGATGCGCAGGCCAGGGAGGCGGAGCTATACGAGGAATACAGAGCGGCGAAGACCGCCCTCCGAGCGGGGATCCTGCGGGCCAAAGATCTGGCCCGTAAGGAGATGCTGGAGTCTCTGAACGGGGACCCATGGGGACGCCCTTACAAAATGGTGCGGGATAAACTCCGCACCTGGGCACCCCCGTTGACGCAGAGTCTCCGGCCCCAGCTCGTTGAGGACGTGGTGAGCGCTCTGTTCCCTTCGCGAGGCGAGCACACTCCCCCGCCCATGGCTCCGCCACCTGCGGTGCCTGTTGCGGACCACAGCGACGACGGCGACGACGACGACGATGTCCCGGAAGTGACCGAGGTAGACCTGAGAGTGGCGGTTAACCGGCTGAGGGCCAAGAATACCGCCCCAGGACCCGACGGCTTGCCTGGAAAAGCCTGGGTCCTGGCCTTGGAGGCTCTCGGGCCTCGACTGAGGGGGCTCTTCAGCGCATGTTTGGAGAGGGGCCAGTTTCCACTTCGTTGGAAGACGGGGAAACTGGTCCTCATTAAGAAGCCGGAGCGCCCTGCGGACTCTCCGTCCGCATACCGGCCCATCGTGCTGCTCGACGAGGTGGGCAAGCTCTTTGAAAGAGTCATTGCAAACCGCCTCGTCGCGCACTTGGTGAGGGTGGGGCCGGATCTGGCGGAGAACCAGTTCGGTTTCCGCACGGGGCGCTCAACGGTGGATGCCATCATGCGCGTGAGAGCTCTCACGACGGGGGAAGCGGTATCCCGGGGCAAGGTCGTCTTGGCGGTGTCTCTTGACATCGCCAACGCCTTCAACACCATGCCCTGGAGTTGCATTAGGGAGGCACTCCGGTATCACCGGATGCCGACCTACCTCCGTCGCGCGGTCGAGGCCTATCTGACGGATAGGGCCGTCATCTACCCCGGTCACGAGGGAGAGTGGATTCGGCGAGAGATGTCGTGCGGTGTTCCACAGGGAGCGGTTGTGGGGCCGTACCTGTGGGACATCGGCTACGACTGGGTGCTGCGCGCCGGCCTCCCTAGCGGCGTCAGCGTAGTATGCTACGCTGACGACACGCTCGTCCTGGCTCAGGGGGGGTCGTACCAGGCGGCGGCCGAACTAATGACACGCGGGGTTGCGATAGTCGTGGATAGGATCCGGCAATTGGGTCTCGAGGTGGCCTTGCACAAGTCCGAGGCCATGTGCTTTCATGGTCCTCGGAGCAGGCCACCACCGGGATCCCAAATCACGGTAGGAGGGGTTCACATCGGCGTCGGGTCGACGATCAAGTATCTGGGACTCGTTCTCGATAGCCGGTGGAACTTCGTCGAGCACTTCAGACGTTTGGCTCCCAGACTGGAGCGGGCCGGGGCTGCCTTCAAGCGGCTTCTGCCCAATCTGGGGGGTCCAAACGCCTCCTGCCGGAGGCTCTATGCGGGGATCGTGCGATCCATGGCCCTTTATGGGGCCCCAGTGTGGGCACTGGACCTGAAGAAGCGTCCAGCCCAAAAGCTGAACGCGTCCCAAAGGGTCATGGCCATCCGGCTTGTCCGGGGATACCGCACGGTCTCCCGCGAGGCGGCGAGCCTCCTTGCTGGATTGCCGCCATGGGATCTGGAGGCGAGAGACCTCGCGCACGTTTACACGTGGCGCTTGGAGGCGCAACGCCGGGGCGAAACTCTGCTGCCGCGGCATATTGCTGCGCGGCGGACGGAGCTCCGGCAAGATACCATGGCGGTATGGAATCAGCGACTGTCGCAACCCAGTGCAGGGCACGCCACAATTGTGGCGATAGTGCCCCTCTTTGAGGAGTGGCTGGAGAGGCGCCACGGCGTCCTCACCTTCCGCCTGACGCAGGTACTCACAGGACATGGTTGTTTCGGTAGGTACCTGTTTCGGATTCGGCGGGAGGAAACGCCCGGGTGTTTTCACTGCGAGGATCGCCCGGAGGACACGGTGGAGCATACGGTGGAGGCCTGCCCCGCATGGGCGGAGCAGCGCCGTGTCCTCGTCGAGGCGATCGGCGGCGGCGACCTCTCGCGTCCGGCCCTGGTTCAATCCATGGTCCGGAGCGAGGAGGCATGGGAAGCCGTCACCTCCTTCTGCGAAGCAGTAATGCTAGTGAAGGAGGAGGCGGGCCGCGTGAGGGAGAGACAACCCTCACGCCCCAGCCGCCGCGGCATAGGGAGACGCACCGGGCGTCGGGAGTTGCTGGGCGATTCCCGGCCACCGTAGGTGCGGGTCTGCGGACGGCGAGCGTTGGGTGGCTCGCTGTCCGATTAAAGCCAGACCCAAGCCGACGGCGCGTTGTGTTCCACGCGCGCCTCAAAGAGATGTCAGCATAGGAGTAGGGGCCCGTTAGGGCCAGTGCCTACCAGGGTTGCGGATTTGTTCGAAAGAGTTACCGCGGCCCTGGAACGTAAAAGGCACTAAGAGGAGCATGGGTGGGTTTTAGTCAGTAGAAGTCTGACACTCCCTGCCGCTCAACCCAGAGCGGGAGGGGTCATTTGATGATTTCCCACCCAAAAAAAAAAAAAGAAAAAAAAAAAAAAAAAAAAAAAAAAAAAAAGAGATTAAGAAAGGACTAAATGAAATTGGAACGTTCGTGCCATGAAAGAATTTTTCTTTTTTCTTGAAGATTTGTCTTCAGCTAACACAAGTCGTTAGTAAATTGATGTCTATTCTTCAGCGTTCTACGAATACTCTAAATTTTCAATTTAAAGAATCCATTTTGATTTATTTTTATCTTGAATTAAATCTAATTTATGTTTATGGATCCTTATTTATACGATCGATAGATGTTTTTAAAGCGAATCTTTATTACATATTCGACTCAATTCTTGAGGTATTCAAAAATTCAATCTACGTATTACAATACATTCCTATTGCGTGCAGGACATCATCGAAATGCATGCGGTATTTAAGGAATTACACGCGTGAATAAACAGTAATGTAATAAATCCGACAGGGATTTAGTTATGTAGGAGTACATCTGCTAGCTCTTTTTAAAACAAGATGTAGCATGAATATATATGAGTATCATAATAATATTGTATCAGGTAATCTTTATTTGCGTGACAATTTATAGTACAACCGATTTTTTTGTTCAATATTTTCTATCCAATTATGTATCGTCTTTAAAAAGATTAATGTTACTTGCGAGTACTCTAGGATCTTCAGAAAAAAAAACCTGGAGTTTACAACTTTTCTCACATCACGTAGATCGCATGCACCCCGTTTCACGTATCTCTGTTGACTTTTACAGCTGTCAGCTCTCTAGAACGAAACAGATAATAAAACTTGATATTTACCTTACATTCCCAGGACATGAAAACTTAAACGGAACTTTAAGTCGTCTAGCGTTCCATATTCCACGTAGCGAAGTGTCACATAACTATATGCCAACAAACTATTGGCTGGAGGTGTTTGCATAACTGACGTTTCTATAACTGAGTAGGTTGGCGCCGGTGGGAATGGCCGCGGCTTTAAATGTGCATTTATATGTCACTGGCGCTCTCTGCTTATTCACGAGACATGCGAGTGGCCGTTTACATTATGCATGATGCTTATTTAGATGCTACGAGTGCGACTATTGCTACGGTGGCAGCTACGGTGTAGCACCGCGTAGGCATGCTAAAAATGACTGTATACCACTACGATTTTATTTTTTTTGAGGAAAATAGGTAGAATAAACTTTAAAAACCCCCCTTTTGGAGAGCCCTATGTCCAGCATTCAACGTCTTTCGGCTGATATGATGATGAAAATTTATCGTTTGTAAAAAATGGTTTGAATGGACCTAAAATAAAGGGGGTAATATGCGGTATGCTGCAAAAGAGTATTTCTCCGCCTTGTAGACCGATTTTCAATTTTTTTTTCTAATATCTAATAACCAGAGATCGGAATAGGTAGACTATATTTACCCAAAAGTTCGAAGTAAGTAACATAGAGTTGATAATACTTTCTCTAAAATCCCGGAATCATAAACATGACAATTAAAACCCGAGATTATGAAAACATGAACTGGACTTGAGTATAGTTACAAAAAAAAAAAATATTTGGCGATAACTTTTTTCCCACAGCGATCCGAAATTTGCCACCATAAGTAGTAAAAATGTAAGAAAATAAAAAAAAAACCTAAACACCTTTGTTTAGGTTTTTTTTTATTTTCTTATATTATTATTATTGTTAAACTTTATTGTCAGGCCTCCTTTAAAGGGATAAAAAAAGATATTTGATTTCTATAATTAAGTAGGTAGCTTATACAAATACAAAAACATTGAAGAATCTACCTGCTTAAAGTCAAACATACATACACGTTCGCGTTTAGTTTCTACTTTATGCGTTCCACTTAGAGCCGTTTCCACGAGACCTACATTATTGAATGTTCGAGGCAGATATTTTTTGGCAAGCTACTCGAGTGAACGTGCACTTAGTCTTATCGGTAGGTACCTATACTGTTTATCGTCATTCCCGGAGCATTACACAAAATACACATGTAAAGAATTTATGATGAAAGATATTCTAATGAGGCTTTTATGACCTTATTTTAAGACACTCACTCACCTATATGTATGAATGTTTATAGATATGATATAGTGGATGATGCGGTGTTGGATGGCACCTCACAAGGTAGACGGATGAACTGGTGAAGCCCGAGGCGCTCTTCTGGATGCGAGTAGTACCTATATATTCCAAGATCCGCCAGACCTTACTTCTTTTCTCACTAACAAAATGTGTGTAATAAAGTAGTGTTAGTATGTAGGTACTTTAAACATACGCATATAATTATTATGTTCGCTTGGGAATACTTCCAATATTCAGGTATCAAGGTGCGAAAGTTACATAAAAACATTAGGTACTCACTTTTCTTAAAGTCTGTGTGCTGATTTTTGTTTATATTTTACAGAATATTGTTCATTAGTAACTATAATAGTGGTCATTATAATAGTTTAAGAACTAGTCGCCATGTCAAGTGAAATCTTATTCACAAGGCTGGAAGGGCCTAGTTTATTTACTGGGATTAAGTAACGAAAAGTGGTTAATCATTTATTACGTGGTACGATGAAAGGCTTACGGAAGTTTGTTCTGAGTTATTCTAACAATGTTCTAAAATTAGAAAAGATTCCGTTTGGAATACTTTGCTAATTAATTACTGCGAAGTTTTAAATTTTTTGCGCTTCTCAAAGAGTGGTTAATATTTTTATAATTTGTTATGATCTTAATTTTATAGGTACTTATAATATTCGTTAGAGCAACTTTGGTTTGAGAAAGCTTTTCTATATTATTGACTAGTTGTTGCCCGCGTCTCCGAAAATTCTAAAATACAGAAATTTTCGTAAATTCATTATAATTGATTTAGCGATTCATGAGAGCGTAACACACACACAGACTGACGCATCGGATCGCATTTGATCGCTGTCTCACTTGATGGCATGCTATAATGTGGTAACTGAAATAATCACAAGATATTTAAAGCTAAGTCAAAACTAACATACAAAATTTATATTTCAACACATTAGCTCAAAAAACGCATTAAAGAAGCCTGTGTATATTGTTCGAAAGTTAAAAATTGCGCACCACGCAATGGAACGTGCGGTTAAATAGGTACTTTCACCTAAGTATACCTATATTTTATCGCATACTCCGATATATAGCGCCGTGCGGATCCTTTAAGGTTTTTTTTTAATTTCCATAAAAAATATATATAAGAATTCCACCAAGGAGTATCACACTATGAGAATAACTAAGCTGAATGATGAACCTCGTTGGAAGCGGTTTTGCACAATGAGTTTGTCTCACTTTGAGACTAAAGAGAAAATGAGACGAAAGATGTAGTTCCATTTGCTAATTCGCGCCATTTTCATATTAGAAACGTCAAAGACGCTACGTATAATTGTGACTTTCAGACTGCTAGCTAAAAAAAAAATGTATTAGGTACCTAATGTACTGTTTTCAAATGCAAATGTGTAGAAAACGTTGTACTCGTGACTATGGTGAGCCCTTGACTTCGTCTCGGGCTTACATTCGTCTACTCGTTTATAAAAACCAACTTACCGCACTAATAATTATCATGAATAACTATTCTATCAACTCAGTGTCATCACCTTTGGAGTTCTACACTTAAATACTTCGTTGATCCTCTCTTGTTTATTACATCAAACAGTAATCATTGTGGCATTAGCAGTGGATCGTACGGAAAATCAAGAGAGCTTACTGAGAAATCCTTTGTGAAGGTAAGACAGTCTTAGAATGAAGAATTTACAAACAAATTGTTAGTAGAACTACCAATTTCGTGGGTTCTTTTTGTCGTAGTGCAAACCGCATCAATGTTTCAGATGTAATAAAAATACCGTATAAAGTGCGAGTCGAACTCGCGCTTTATATTATTTTTAAATAATTTTTAATTTATTTTTATTATTTGTTGTTATAGCGGGAATAGACACACACTGAAAATTTCAACTGTCTACCTATTGCGGTTCATGAGATACAGCCCGCTGACAGACGGACGGATGGACGGACGGATGGACGGACGGATGGACGGACAGTGGAGTCTTATTATTAGGGTCCCGTTTTTACCCTTTGGGTACGGAACCCTAAAAAGGAATGAATCCGCACGTACACGCTTAAAAATAGAAAGTGACATTTAAAAAAAGGTAAAATTTATCATAAAGTATTTATTTATTTTAAACTTTATAGTATATTACATGGTATGCTTTATTGTATACCTCATAATAAGCACAAGACATATATATATTTATATCAAGTGAACAATGGGCGGTCTTATCGTACCTACAGGGCAATCTCCTAAAGACCTTCTATTTGCCTAATATTTTATTTACTAGTAAATTGGTGAATGAAAGTGAGAACAGAGAATAAAATTTTAGTACCTCTGAAATTATAGGGTTGCATACCGCAAGGTGTGAGATATACCTTTGATGTGTTCGACTAGATATAGCCCCATAATACACTTTTCCCTCTATACCACATAACTACAACGTTTTTCATGTGAAAAATTCTGTTTTCCACACGAAAACGTAGTAGTAAAGTATTTCCAACCACTGGCCGTAAGCCAAACGTAGCTGACCATTCTAACTGCTGTGAAATACACCGCCGAATGGTAAAGAATTGTTTCAGCAAAACACTTCTCATTGTTGTTCACACTCTACACAATTATTTAACCAAGGTTTTTGGCACCCTTTGCCACAAATCAGTAAAGGGTAATTGTACTTGTATTAGATCATAATTCATAGGCTTTTGTTTACCTAGACCGTAATATAACTCCGGAATACAATAGAGCAACGCAACTCGCAGCCAACTGTGACCCTAAGGAGTCGTAAAAGGTGACTTATCAAGAGAATGGCAGTAACATCCTACTGTTTGTGAATAATATCTCAGATAATATCTCTACTGTGATCAGCTATCTGTTTGTCTAAGTAATCTTTAAATTCTCTATTCCCATGTATTCATCAGACTTTTGTCTGTTCCTATGATTGTTAACAACAGTTCACAAGGAGTCTTTAAACTTAAAAGGTTTGAGTCACTGTAAATAAATTGGTAGGTAATAATAACAAGCAAATGTTTGTTATCTAAAAATAAAACTCCGACACACAACAAACACTCCATTGTTATCGTTGCATAGAGAAAACCTTTTGTTTCGTGGAAAATACCTTTACCTTTCCCAAATTATGAAAATATTGACGAACGTTAATTATAAACCCGCTGTCGATACAAGAAAATTTGTTTCTGGAACCATTATTCAAAGAACAAGATGGTTCAATAAATTCGCAAGCTTTGGTGAAGCGATCAAAAGTTTCTTCGAATCTTTGGTAAATGGGGCGGAACCCGCACTATTTGTTAAAGCACTCTCTCGCTTCGTTTTTGTTCGCGGACACTTTTCACCAACTACATCGGAACCACTGAAGTAATAAAGTTTCGACATTAAAGTTTTCTAGCACCCTTACACTTTCAAAGAGTAGAATGATAAAACTTAAATGCTACGGTGTTACATTTAAAAGTATAAATGAAATCTGATTTCGGGTCAGGTAGGTGACCTGACCAATAACGGCTTGTATTATCATCCTAGAACAATTGATTCGCTTTGAACAACTCTTGCTTTGAACAGGTATGACAAAGCAAATTGAAATTGTTTTCAAACGAAGAAATGTTCTCACTATTTTGTTTTCAGTACTAAATATGATTTAATTGAAATGGATTTCATTCGAATCGGATGAAAGTAATAGTCGAGTGAAATGTTTCAGGAAATAAAATCAAGTTTTATTGTTAGTCGATTTGATCATAAATCCGGAGTATAATAGATGGGTCTCAGCTATAAATCGTTGGGATCACTTTGGATATTGTATGTTTCTTCTTGTATCTGCTACGAACATAAAGGTACGTTTTCCAAGTAACCATGGTCCAACAAAGGAGACTCGATTTATGATGGCATTATTGTGTCCAACTTATCGGAGGGTAGATTTAGAAGTTGTGTACAAACTTTCGTAGTTTATGATGAAATTATGAACTAAATTACAAAGTTTGTGTTAAGCTGCTGTCCAAGTTAAACCAAGCGTCAAATTCATCGTTTTATATAGTTTATTTGGAGATCTTCTGATTTCCGGCGTCAAAACTTACGAGGATAAATATAGTGCAATCGGAAAATGTGATTTTAAAGGACCAATTTGGAACAAAAAAAAAAATTACAATTTTTTAACCCAAAGGTGACAGAGAATGCCTTGTTGCATTAAGTCCAGCCATGTACCACTATTGTACTTAAAATTTAAATAAATAAATAAACAAAAAAGGGAACAATTTAATTCCTTTCATTCTTTGAAACTTTTCTTTACAAAGCAGCTAACGTTTTGCACCCTGGGAGTCGAAAATCCAATACTTCAAATATATTGTAGCGCGGACTGATACATCCGGACCTCAGTAGCCGGATATCGCACAAAGGCATACTAATAAATAACGTCAGAATTCTACTGACACCGGAAAGTGTTTCAATTCGTTTACTTGCGACGACGGAGGTGGGCACCAATTTTCATCCTTGGAGGACTTAACCCGAGTCTCCTCAATTAATTATGTCATTCGACAAAAGAAACGCGATATTTAAATGAAGGACATTATGAACCTGTTTCATGCCCTCGGGAGGAACATTCAGAATATTTGGACAACATAACAGGTTTTCTCTCAGGGACCTAAACAAAAATATTAAATATTTGTGTGAGGACGTTATTTATTACCGTTAACGTACATTATGTTTCTACTAATTTATTATTGATATAAAATTACCTAGGACAGTTTCACGAAGTTTACCACTTTTTAATTTAGGTACCGTTTTAAATTCTGAAACACTGATCCTCATATTTTATAGAATTTTTAACGACAAAACTTTTAAAAGGCTCTGTGTTATCTGAACTTTGGCCATAATAATGTCTTTTTTTAAATAATAAGTACATTCAAGATTCTCAAAAGGGGTAAATAATGAGTTAAATAATTATATTTGAGCCGTTTGGGGTTGAAACTTTAGGTCCATGGGGTCCGAGTGCTCACCGAGTCTTCCGGGACATCAGCAAACAACTTGTCGACTGTACACGTGACCAGAGGGCTGGGCTTTTCTTTGGCCAAAGAATCAGCATTGCCATTCAACGCGGCAATGCTGCTAGTGTTCTGGGCACTTTTGTCATTGACAGCGATGTGGATGAATTTTTTGATGCCCAATGATTTATTTTGTTTTTATACACGTTTGTACATAATTTGGAAATTTTTAGTCTAGTTTGTATATAGTAAAGTTAGTTAAATATAAAAAAAAAAAAAAAAGTTAAATTATGTGATCAAATAATTTATAGAGCAGAAATGTTTAATTTCAAGGTGTCTAAATGACGTAAACACGCAATATCTATCTATACAGCGGTATGATGTTATGCAGATATCCTAGTTTCAATATACAGGACATACCTGTGCAATAGGAATCCAATCTCTGCAAACTTGTGAGTAATGAGGTCGTAACTACGATGATTGTATGCAGATACAATATGCATTATTAATATCAGACACGAGCAACCCGATGCCCCTTTCACGTTTCGAACATTTTGAGATATAGACGTAATTAGCATAATTTTCAAACTTTACATTTTCGGCACGTTGCTAGATGACAGCGATGTGGAAGAGAAATCCTATGTCTAAACTTGCCTTTTACTCAAAAGTTAGCTTATCTAGTCTTAGGTTTAGTTTAGCTTAAGGGTTTAGTTGGGCCAAAGCTACCAGGCGGGTCCAGTGCGGGTTGAAAACACTTAGTTGTGTTAGTTATTGTCAAAACTTCTACTACCTTTTTCAATTGCTGCAATTGCAATTCATTAACTTACAATTCGAGATTTTCTCAATCCATTGCCACCAACCCAAATTTCTACATAAGTGATGTGTATTTTATTTAAGTTGATTAAAAAGACTTATTTTTATTGAAAATTTATTAATTGACAAGTATGGGTTTCATGGAATTCGAACTTTGTCGTGTATGACATAAAGTTTTTTGTTCCAAAATTTGACAATTATCTCAAATTCAAAGTTCAAATAAAAGTGTTTTCATATTTATTTATTTTATACTTTATTGTACTCCTCATTACATCATAATACATGTTTTAGACCTGATTTTTCAATAGCAAGATAAATAAATATTGCGATTTGATCGCTTTTGTATGGAAAATATGTTAAACTAACGTTTTTATTTTTCGGATGAGTTATTTGATTGTTGAAAAAGAAGCTCTAAGAAGAATGGAATAAAGAAAGACGGCAGACTGAGTAACCATTTAATATCCTGAGAATGGATGTAACTAATTTTTTTCACCCTGTTGCATGAAAAGTTCCTTCCAGTCAACCTGCAAACCCTAATTTTCTGCTACTCTATCGCATTTAGGACTTAAAAATTTCCTCCCTACTAATATTATAAGTCAAGGTTCCTTCCAGGCGTCATTTTACAAAAATTAGCACTTTAAAGCTTATTTCACAAACGGATCCTTGGATAGAAAAATGGTTTTGGCACACCCTCAATATTTTTAAACGACCTATTCAATGAAACACCATGGGATAAACGATAAAAAAATCATCACCATTTTTATTACGTGTAGGTACCCCAGATTTTATTTTCCTTGGTCGGCGTGATTAATATGTATACCCATACCAAATTTCGACTTTCTAGTGCTAAACATCTCTGAACTCAACCTTGGACAGACAGACAGACACAGACGGAGATGGCAAAACTATTAGATTTCCTTGTTGACTACGAAACCCTAAAAAATGAACTATAAAATTCTGAATATCGCTACTTGCGTGCTTGCCTCAATGGCTGAAAGGCAAATCCGTTCATGCTGATGAAATTTTGTACATAGGTCGAGCATGACCTTTATTAGGTCATACGATACATAGGAACCCGGTTGTGGGTACGTAGGTACTGGTGGGATGATATTGATTTCGAATAGAAAGCTTTTCAATTCCTCTCAGTACTTTGTGCATTGACAAATACCTACATCCATATTAACGTTATGCACTACAGCTAAACCAGCAATTAATAACTCGTGTTTTGATAGTCCGGTTACTAGGTTAGCTACGGTAATATTTTTGATTGTTACTTTTAATATTAAATGATGATGTCGACACCGAATTTGTTGATTTTATTTATTACTGTTTAAATATTTTTCTGTACATTTTATGACTAAATAAATCGAAATCACAAGCATTCGAGGGTATGAGGCAGTGAAAATGTTTTTCGAAACAGCCTCTTTCGCGACTACTTCATTCGAGTCCATGAGTTTTCGAACCTGTGAGGCAGTGAAAAATAATTCGCAACAGCGTGTGTCGCAACAACGGCGTTCGAAACAACATGGGGACCCGTCCGTGGCGCCTATGTTATAAAGATGTTTGTTTAGGGGGCAATGGCCCGTAATTGTCCCTATTATTGTTCTGAGGTCATTTCTACTTAGGCACTACGGTAAAAAGGTATTGAAACTCTTGTTAAGTAAAAATCACAAGACACCTTTGAAAGGCAATATTTTTTAACTTAAGTTCTATTATATCATCTAACAGGGTAATAACCGCGATTACATTTTTGATAAACCACGTTTTCTCTCTATTCCGTTGGTAGGTTGGTCTAAGAAAGTGCTGAGTCTGCGGATAAATCTTTAATCGGAGTAATCCAAAAGGATCCTGTCCCAGTTGGCCATGTATCAATGATTAGAAGCCATTATGTATATGTAAGTAGAACATGAAGCTCTTTGTAACGCTTAGATATTCATGAGATTAGCTAAGAACACTTTTGTCGAGGCCGAACCTATTTTCTAAACAAAACGATGCCAAAAGTTAAGATAGTTAAATAAATTAACTAAAAATCCTTTGAAAAAATACAAAAGGAATGCTGGAGAAAAATTTTATCGAGGGAAAAAGATGGTTTCGCCCCAAAATTCTACCGTTGTTTGCCCTTTAGATAACACAGAATTACTTTTCAGCTGAAGATGTCTGATATTGTCGCTATTTGACGTTGGTTACCACCTGCCACTGTTTAAAATTCCCTGTAGACTTGATTATTTGAACCGTTTGTATTTTTATAAAAAATAAATATTTAATTTCGAAGCCAGATTTTTGTAGGACGTTCATTTTTCGCATTATTTACGTTAAGCTCGAAAGCAGAAAATAATCCCTTAGGAATAAAATAAAAACATTGACAGCAATATTCATAAAAAAATTATAACCATTACTTACCTAAAATATTAATAAGCAGATTCTTTATTCAAAATTTTCTATGGAGAATTTGAATTTAGAATCTCTTAAACAGTATTTTAACCAAGTAATGGTTATTTTTTTATGAATAGGCCGTTAACCTTAAATTCTTCTGAAAATGGTTCATGTTGAGTGTCAAGCTCCAGGTGTACTACTGGTGGTCTTGGCTGTTCAATAAAACTACTTCGATGCTTTGAAAAGACTGTATTAAAATAGGTACTGATTGGAAGAGATGGATCACCGATATGTGTGCGCACGTTGAAAACGTCGGCGAGTGAGTGGCCGCCGCGGCTGTCCTCCGGCGGCGGGCGCGGTGGGGCGTACAAGACATGTATCGCCGTGTGTGGCACGATGTGACGTCAGGAACAGTTCATAATCCTTCTAATATTATAAATGTGAATGTTTGTAAGTTTGTGTAACAATCAGGCAAAAACGTCTGAAAGGATTTGGATGAAATTTTGCACACATAGCTCATATCCTGGAATGAGACATACGCTACTTTTTAAGCCTGCCGGTAAGTGGCATGGATTAAAGAAGACTGAGGAGGAAGTGGAAATTCAGAGCCGCTACTGCCTTAGTACTACAGATTCACAAGTACCAGGAGATCAGAAACATCAAGTACCAGGAGACCTGAAACATGTCATAGTATTTTTTGGACTGGTGAGAGTAGATGTAAGGTAGGTGTAGGGTAGGTGTAGGGTAGGTGTAGGATAGGTGTAGGATAGGTGTAGGGTAGGATAGGTGTAGGGTAGGGTAGGTGTAGGGTAGGTGTAGGGTAGGTGTAGGGTAGGTGTAGGGTAGGTGTAGGGTAGGTGTAGGGTAGGTGTAGGGTAGGTGTAGGGTAGGTGTAGGGTAGGTGTAGGGTAGGTGTAGGGTAGGTGTAGGGTAGGTGTAGGGTAGATGGAAACTGGAATTCGTCAATGAAACAGTTTTCCTGGGGGTTACGCTTGACTCAAGGCTACAATGGGGCCCTCATTTGACATCTCTTGCAGGAAGGCTAAGTTCGGCAGCATTTGCTGTTAGGAAAATCCGCCAATTTACAGATGTTGAAACCGCGAGACTAGTCTATTTTAGTTACTTTCATAGTATAATTATACAGATCGGACTAACTTACCTAGTGACGTCCGATCCTTAATTATGTGAAGTAATCTCGTCCTCATTTAGTACTTGTAGTTTGCACTTTTTGCTAACTCGCTGTCACATTTTTTAAAGATGAATCGATTTCATCAGAACAAAAATGTTATCTGTGGTCCGGTCGTTGGCGCGCTCTCTCTTGACATCTGTCAACTCATTCTTTCAAAGTATGGTCGGGACTTTACGATGACCGATACGGTTAACGTACAGTCCCGAAATATTAGATAACAACACAACTTTAAAAAGGGATGTAGATAAGACAATTAAAAATGTCTATACATTTATGCAGGTTGATCTCCTGGGAAGGGTTGGGATACAATGAGGACGAGATTACTTCACATAATTAAGGATCGGACGTCACTAGGTAAGTTAGTCCGATCTGTATAATTATGCTTCGTAATCTCGTCCTCATTTAGTACTTGTAGATGTTCAAAGAAGAAAGTTGTGTTGGTAATATAATCAACATCTTTAATCATTGAACAAATTATTTTAACATACTATTCTGAGTATCATTGCTTAGGTACTAATTACACATTTATTTCTAATTAAAGTAAACACAAAATTTTCTCTAACACTTTTAGTTTCTAGTATGAAACAGTGTGATAATGGTCTTTGAGGAAATCAATTACTGTTATTAGACAGGTACAATTGACATTAAAATATAATCAGCTCTCACCCTCCATAGAACACACTGCCTGTGCGAAAGCATTAGGATCACTAACTATAGGTCTCTTATAAAACCGAGCAAAGGTTGAGGAATTTGTTGTCCAACCAGCTGCTTTTCTTATAATTTCAATATTAATACCCACTTCAGAGGCTTTTGAAGTCGAAGCATGTCTTGTGCTGTGTGATGTATATTTGGAAGTATCTATTCCACTATTAGTTAAAGTTTGTTTTATCCACCTACTTATAGTTGCGGTAGTGGCAGCATGATATGGTTTTCTTATAGTTATAATTAGTGATTTACAATCTTGTCTTATATTTTTTGTAACATCTAGATAGTACAAGAGGGTATTAGCAGGACATATAGACAAGTTCTCCTTAAAAAATGGTAGTATCAAATTAGGTTGAGATCTACCAGGTGCAGAGGTTTTAATCATATTATCTGGAATTTTTATGTTAATATTATCTTCATTATAGGAAATGTTACCTATATTTATGAGAGACAAGGTTTGAATTCTGTGCGCAGTTGTAAGGGCTAAATATGGTAACTAACTTTTTAGAAATTAGTTCCAAGCTAAGGTTTCATTAG
This sequence comes from Melanchra persicariae, assembly GCA_947386135.1. Taxonomy (NCBI): domain Eukaryota; kingdom Metazoa; phylum Arthropoda; class Insecta; order Lepidoptera; family Noctuidae; genus Melanchra; species Melanchra persicariae. The sequence goes on from OX376655.1 coordinate 10,756,170, forward strand.
GGAATTGTTTAGACAAATAATTCAAAACAATACTGGGATCCCATACTATTTCATATTTGGGGTCCTTAGGCCTTAATTTAAATATACCCCTGAAGAACCTTGACAGTCGGTCATCAGTGCCAATGTGGGGGCCTAGAACTAAAGAAATAGCTGATCGAATGGTATTAAGCGAGCTATATGATAGTCCCTCATTAAACTTTTTAGTCAGAAAAGATATTACAGTAGGAACTGAGTCTAGGAGAGGGTCAATATTCTGATTCTGACAATAGGAAATCCACTGATTAAGAGCTGATTCATATTGCTTTCTTGTTTTGGTAGACAAGGAGGCTGACACTATATCAAGGGAAGAAAGTGGTATTCCTCTTCTCAGTCGGTCCTGATAATATGGCGGCAATCAGTGTGAGACTCCTGTACATTGGATGTGGATCCCTGGAAGGAGACAATAGTAAATCATGACGGGGTTCCATTACAATTTTTTCAGAAATAACCATGGATTCAAATAAAGGAAACCATGGTTGTGAGGGCCACCTCAGTACTACCACAATGCCTGTCGCCCCCTCCCTTTTTATCTTCTGTAACATCTTACTAATAAGAGTAAATGGTGGGAATGCATAAAAGAAGTTTCCAAACCATTTGACAGCGAATGCATCAATAGAGCATGCATCTGCATCAGGAAGCCATGATACATAGTTCTGACATTTAGTGTTAAGGTTGCTTGCAAACAAGTCAATCTTAGGTTCACCAAGTTTAACAATAATAGCCTTGTAGGCTATATCACATAGCGTCCATTCAATTTCTGTGTTTGGACGTCTAGATTCCATATCTGCTATGGTGTTTTCTTTTGAACTGATGTAAGATGCATAGATCCAAATGTGTCTTTCCTCACACCATTGCCACAACTTTCTGGCTAAATTATTAAGGTGGGGAAAGCGAGTGCCACCCATTTTATTGATGTAGGCTATGGCAGTTGTGTTATCTATTCTAAGTAAAACTTCACAGTGTCTGTGTGTGTTTGCAAATGTTTTGAGCCCTATAAACGCTGCTAATAGTTCAAGATAGTTAATGTGGAACTTTTTATCATTTGTAGACCAGTGCCCGTGGCTTCTGATGTCATTACATACCAGACCCCAGCCAGTCTGTGAGGCATCAGAAAATATTTCCAGAGCAAAATCAAATAGCTTTATTTTATTGTGGGCTGTTGGAATGTGTGACCACCACCATTCTAGTTCTAACCTAATTTCTTTGGTGATAGGTAGGAGTCCCTTATAATTTTCATTGTTGTTCTCTAAGGCTTCTGTTTCATAACTTTCCATAACTTTGGTGTAAAGCCAACCATATTCTACTGCTGGACATGCAGCAACAAGGATACCTATCAGCTGAGCAAATTCTACTATTTTTATTTAAATTTGTTTATTAGGTATGGCAAGAATGGAATCTATCTTTTTCTGAGGAAGTGAGATATTAAACTGAACTGAATCTAACACAAATCCTAAATATTGACAGTGCTGTCTGGGTTCTAAGGCACTCTTTTTAATGTTGATAACAAACCTTAGATTTTTTAAGACAGTTTGTGTTATGGACACATTTTTAAAACATTCAGCATATGAATCACCAAGGCACAAAATATCATCAAGGTATATTACAGAAAGTAACCCTAATGATCTTAGATAACACATGACTGGCTTCATAATCTTTGTGAATACATATGGTGCTGTGTTAAGACCAAATGGAAGGCATGTAAATTCAAACAATGTATCTTGAAACTGAAACCGGAGAAATCTTCTGTCATATTTTTTTATGGGTAACAAGTAATATGCATTTTTTAAATCTATAGTTGCCATAAAAAACCTGGAGTCATGAGTTTTGTTGCTGTTCTTAAATCTTCCAATTTAAAGTGGTGTGTAGTAATATATTTATTAAGTTTTTTAAGATTTAATATAAATCTCCAAGTGCCGTCCGATTTCGGATGTAAAAATGTGGCGGATAAAAATTGATTATTTACAGGTAAACATTTTTCTATAGCACCTAACTCTAGGAGTTTAGTAATTTCCATAGAGATAAGATTACTTTCTTTCTAACTGAAATTATCATTTTTAGGACTGGAAGTTTGAACTGGAATATCGTAAAAGGGTATTTTATAACCCTTGATCCAATCAAGTACTGTTGGATTACTGGTAATTTTATTCCAGGCTTTTGAGAAATACTGTAATCTAGCAGTTTGTACCTGAGCTAGTGGCGTTCCTGACCCCGACGTCGCTGCTGGCGCCTCTGTGGTGAGTGCCTCTGGCGTGTTGCTGGTGGTTTGTTCCGCTTCAGCAATATCTTCTGCCCACCCGGACGCGGGAACTGCTGTCTGTGTGGGCCCCTGTAGTTTAAATTTCTTTTTGGTCTTGTTGGAGGTCTTGCAGCTAGCTTTGAGCTTGCTTGTCATTTTTCAGTTCTTGACCCGACTTCCTTACAGCTTTTATTGCATTAAACTTGTCTTGAAGTTTATCTCCAAATAGGTACTCGGATATTGGTGTCTGCTCCATTAGCTCCTTCATTTCCTTATTAAGGCCAGGTAGAATTACTATTGCAGTTTTCATGGTATACATGACATAGTAATGTGGCTGCATCACTTAGAGTCAAAATCTGATCAGTAGTATCCTGATTGGCAATAAGGGTGTTTAGCACTTTGCCTAATGATGTTATGGCAGCACCCAGGGTGGTCTGTTGCTCCCTGATACGATTGTCTCTTTTAACTCCACTATCACTGAGAGCAGCAGCCACTTCTTCATTTAGCTTTGGTGGGTTCAGCAAGCTGCAGTTCTTGGGTGGTTCTTGTTTGTTTAGTATGTTTTTCCTTGTTTCTTCATTTAAACCATACACTATTTTAGTTGACCACCGCGTGGCTAGGCTGTTGTGAAGTTCTATGGGAGTCTTTACTGGCTGTACCCCTTCATCACCCAGAAGCTCCTCGATGCCTGAAAGAAGGGCATCAGGTAAGGTTGCCGACACCCCTTCATGGTCTGCTTCTTTGCCAGGACTCGGTGTTGTGTGGTGACATTGGGGACTGTTGTCACGGGGAGTGAAACTGCGTTCGGCACGTGACTCGCAGCTTTGGTCACTATACTCTTGTTTTCTAGAGCGTGATCGACTGTGGCATGACTGCGTGGAGCCTGATAGCCTGGACCGCGATCGCCTGGACCGCGATCGCCTGGAGCGCGGTCGCTTGGAGCGCGATCGCTTGGAGCGTGATCGCTTGGAGCGCGATCGCCTGGAGAGTGACCCACTGGAGTCTGACAGGTTGGAGGATCGTGTGTAGTCGTCTACGAAGAATAATTAAAAATTAGACCTCTGAAATCCACGGCTAACCTCTCGTGATAGCTCTAGGGATGCAGTAGGGACTAGATTTGAAGCAACTGAACGCGTAGATACATCATCGGCTGACCTCCCGTGAAAGCTCTTGTGATGTCGTTCTATTGTAAGATGGTCTAAATCATCGGCTTCTTCTTCTTCGCTATCGGCTAACCTCTCGTGAAAGCTCTAGTGATGTCTTACAAGATGTCACAGTTGGTGTTCTCATGGTTAACCTCTCGTGAAAACTCTAGAGACAAGTGCATCTTAGGGCGTCAGGTAATTCCAGGAAGTGGGTAGATATGAAAAAACTTACCGGAGGTTCGGTGACGACTCTTTTTTTTTTGCTTGTCCAGCCGATTTTCCAGCTCTCGCAGACGATCGTTGAGTTCCTTCATCTCTTCTTCTCGTTTTCTTCGGTGTTTTCCCATGTTTGGTTAAATGGTAAATTTTTAACGGAAAACGTGACCGGCGTACTTCACAAAAAAGTACAATGAGTTGACAGATGTCAAGAGAGAGCGCGCCAACGACCGGACCACAGATAACATTTTTGTTCTGATGAAATCGATTCATCTTTAAAAAATGTGACAGCGAGTTAGCAAAAAGTGCAAACTACAAGTACTAAATGAGGACGAGATTACGAAGCATAATGTCTTACGGTATCTTACTATGGGGACGGGCTGCTGATATTGAGTCTATTTTCATTCTGCAGAAAAGAGCCATCAGAGCCCTTTACAACGTCCGCCGGCGCGATTTTCTAAGGGAACTGTTTAAAGACTGTTTTTCAGCTTTCGCACAACGACAATACAACGCATTGAGTTCCAGGCTGTACAATCAAATTAACAAAAAGATCTCACTATTCAACCTTAATAAGCACAATTTTAAAGAGAAATTAACTAATTGGTTAAAGTTGTTAAGTTATGATGAGACAGAGAAGCTTATTGAAATAATAAAATAAAAACATCCCTTTTTGTTTTTTATCAAGTAATAATTTAACAAGAAACATACACTTAATCATGTAAAGTTGCTAAATATGTCAAATTGTTTATGTGTAATACAAAATAAGACGGTGACATGTATACGACATCTTAAACGGTCGACCGCCGACTACCCAAGATACGAGCATGTCTCAGTTTGGGAGTCGTTGTCTCAAAATAAAATGCTTCTGTACATTCACTTCACAAACTGGATAGAATTTTTTGTTTCTGTTAAAGCTTTTGTACTTTTTGGAGAATAAATATTATTATTATTATTATTATAAAGAAATTAACATCATGACGGTGCCTTGTCAATATATCTATGAAAATATCATGTACGTTAGAAAGAATCTGCATCTTTTTAGTAAACGAGGTGACAGACATAACTATGTCACTAGAAATAGGAACCAATTAGTTCAACCAGGTTTCAGACTTGCTAAAGTAGCAACATCTTTCATGGGGTACTGTTTAAAATGTTATAATAAAATACCTCCCCGTATATTAGAATTAAATGAGACAAAATTTAAATCTTGTATTAAACGCACACTATGCAGGCAAGCATATTATAAGTTAGGGGAGTATATTGAAGATAAAAATGCTTGGCTCAATGCTGCTCCACAACGCCACTAGGTAACCACTAAGAACTCAAAGTAATCTGTTAGCATTTCGTAACATTGTTGGACCGGCTGAAGATTGTAAGAATGCAAATCTTTTTCATTGTATAGACTCAACTTATTTAGTGTTGTATAATTTCATGCACATGTGTGAGTACTGTGTACCTTCGAACTATAATGATCATTTTGGGCAGGTCTTTGACTTGGAATGTACCCTGGCGATTGGGGATGTCATGCTCACTCAAAAGTCTGGCTGATGGTGGCGCATGCGTTGGATCATTTGGCTCCCTTAAAAATGGTTGAGCCGAATGGTGCTAGTGTATGCGTCATGTTCGTGAAATGGCGCCGTCAGCTGAGACTGGTCATCTCTCGGCTGCCATGGTTTATTTTAATTGTTGCTTTTTTACTCCGGACTCTTTTATCCTGCACGTCTTTTACATCGTTCTCACATATATGTATAATTTCAATATGAATGATGTAACCATAATTTTGTAACAAAATATTATTTTTAAAAGAGTGTCCATGGAGTTTCTTGTACGTTCTTCTCCATAGAGATCTACGCTTTGGAACGTGCAAATAGCTTCATCTTTTTGACCGACCGACCTTGACAATTCAAAAGTGCCTGTAAATGGTCTAATTGAAATAAATGCTTAGACTTTGACTTTGACTTTGACTTTGACTTTGATGTAGGGTAGGTTTAGGGTAGGGTAGGTGTAGGTTAGGTGTAGGGTAGGTGTAGGTTAGGTGTAGGGTAGATGTAGGGTAGGTGTAGGGTAGGTGTAGGGTAGGTGTAGGGTAGGTTTAGGGTAGGTATAGGGTAGGTGAAGGGTAGTTGTAGGGTAGGTGGAGGATAGATAGGTAGCCAGTTAACGGGAGCGAAGCCGCGGGAGGCAGCTAGTAATAAATAATAATAAACCCGGGAAATATATGACATAATATTTATTTTAGGTAACCAATAAATGTAAATATCTAACTTAACTACTTAAATATGTTACTGTTTTATAATATGTCTTATTAATTTTTGATCAACGTGTGGCAAAGTGGAAAAGTTTTGAAAGCGCCGGGGAAATTACTTGAAGTATTATTTCTCTTCAACGTTATTTTATTATCATTTGATAAAAGTGTTAAATGCCTTCGTTTACACGTTGAACCTCCCATAGGAGTTTATAGAAAAAGGGATCTACGTGAGAGTACAACTTGAATTCTAGTTTCTCGCCGACCAAAGTTCTAATAACAATATATTAACTATCAGCTGTAGGTTTGTATAGACTTGTGAGATTTAACCGCTTATAAATTGCAGATGCCTCTTACACACAAAAACGGATGAAGCATGGATCAGCTCGCGTCCTCGCTACGTGTAGGCGATTTCAGACCGTTAGGTACTCATGGTTATTTCTATTTAAGGCCTTGCAATTCCGTATGCAAGCGGTCTTTACGGTGCAATTTACATTTTACTGCGTCAATTTGCTTACGACGTTTTGGGTTTCTATGAAGTTGTTACACTAAGTACGGTCAGAGCTTAACAGATGCTCTGCAAAATTAATAGGGAGCATAATGATTAGAGACGGGCAAAAGATGGTGGGGCCAAATAATCGAGTGAGCGAAACCCAGTTGATGGCCCACCTAAAATCAGAGATATGCACGAAAATCTTATTAGTTTGAGCCGTTTTGAAGCTCATCGGGCCGCCATGGAATAGATCACAGATAACGCACGTCCAACGCCGCCAATCTTTGAATTTGTAATAGAATAACGAGGTGACACGACTTTTACGAATGTGATTTAGCTCCAACAAAATTTCAATGAGTTTTACGAGGATGCGTATATGCGTAAAATGGAAAACGTTTATATCAAGAATGTAAACAACACACATAAAGGAAACCAGATTTCTAACGTACCTATACAAACATAGGGAGGTACACAAGCAGCTATACTCGTATGTTTTAAACCAAATTGACCAGACAAGGTTTCGTGCTCTATAAATAAGTACATAACGATTATTAACCCAACAAGTTTACTAGTACCAATTAATTCATTTATCTCATATTAAAATGTTGGTAATTTTCATTATTTTGATAAAATAAAATACCGTTAGTAACGGTAGTTTCCTCAGCGTAACACTTAATATTCCTTAGGTTTTCAGTCCCTCCGATAAATTTTGTACGCTTAATAAAATTACCTTTACTTAATTTAATCAACGTTTCATTTAACAATATTTACATTGTGAGGAAGTTGACTAGAGCGAGACTGGCCATTTTTTCATTTTGTTTTTGTTTTGAGAAAATGAGTTGCCCTGAACTCTCATTCCTGTAATACAGAAGAAATGGGAATGAAACTCAACTGTTGTAAGTATTTTCAGTTATTTATTAAAAACTAGTTATGTCGTGAACGTCTAAGTAATAACAGTTGCACTCGATCTTCAAGGTCGAAACGTAGCAAGGTGATCTATTACAGAGACTCCTCCTGCGTCGGAAAGAACGTTGATCCCGGTGGTTATTACTAGATCTATTAAAGCCGTTAAGGGTAGACAAATCCCATACAATCTGATACCTGTCATTGCCTCCCAAGATATATCGTGAAAAACCTGGCACCTACTTAGCTGCATCCGTTCAGACTGAAAGCTGATCTCAACATATTTGGATTGCAACTATATTTTCTATAGGCAAATTATAATTGTACCACTAACAGTAAAAGAGGCTGTCGGCAACCTTCCATGGTCCTTTTTCTACGAAATAATTTTGAAAGCACAAACAAAAGAAGATCGATTCAGTGTAACTTGTTCGTTCCACACCACAAGATCAATAAATTGTTTGCCAACTTATTGAGCCACCAGCCTTATCGGATAATCAAATAATCCATCAACATACAAAACAGGTAAAATTAATATTAATTATGTTGGCGTAATCTAATCTCGTTGTTATCGAGAGGAATCAAATTATAATCTTCATCAAACAACAGCTGTATAGAGAGGAAGTTACCGATAAACGATCATTAATATGTTTTCAACAAGTTGTGGATAGCCCATCTGTTAATGAACTTGAATATACTGGATAACTTTTTTTCCAGTGCGCAAGCAAACTTTGAGAACCACTTCTGCCCATGTAAATGAACAACTTTCCCCAAGAAAGCCATAGTCAATTCCTAAAAAAAAAATTGAGTCTCCCATATAAAATGTGGTCAGCTGATGACAATTTTGTATGGGAAGTTCAAATTTTTTTTTAGGAATTGACTATGGCTTTCTTGGGGAAAGTTGTTCATTTACATGGGCAGAAGTGGTTCTCAAAGTTTGCGCACTGGAAAAAAAATTACCCAGTATAATTACAAACTATGACTGGTTTTATGAAGAATGGAAAAAGCGCAAGTCGGACTCGCGCACGAAGTGTTCCGTACCATTATCTTTAAAAAAACGGCAAAAATACCACGTTTGTTGTATGGGAAATATTTATTTTATTATATTTTTGGTTGGAAGTATTTGTGGTAATAGCGGCAACATAAATACATCATCTGTGAAAATTTCAACTGTCTGGCTATCACGGTTCATGAGATACAGCCTGGTGACAGACAGACAGACGGACAGCGGAGTCTTAGTAATTAGGTACAGTTTTTACCCTTCGGGTACGGAACCCTAAAACGACGTGAGGAAATCTTTGAGAATGGATGTAAATGGATTTAATGGGTAAAGACGCGATGGGTGAACTATGTGCGTGATCGAGGTCAAGAGCAAGCCCATTCCTCAATAAATAAAAGATGTGCATTATATGGCTAAGAAGAGAATGACTACTGAGATGGAAGTATGGACGAAGAAGACATGTTGTGCCGACCTTAAATGAATAGTGATAAGGACAAGACAATCATGATGGTGGTGGTTGTACACAAGTGGTTATTTCGGTGTAGTCACACTAATTTCGAACTCCAACGAAACGACATCAACTCTCGATCTAGTTTTCCATTAGGTAGTTAACTCATATATACATTAGTTAAAGTTATGATTTTATCGTCTGCTGGTAAAGTTTCTCCCATATTGGAGATGTTCCCCGAAATCGGCTACAAAGCTAGCTTCAGAAATGAATTCTTGGTAGGCTAGTAATATTATTAGAGGCACAGATAGAACTAAAATCGCCAACTAATTGAAATGCATGGCACGAGTTACTGCAAAATTTGTAGAGATGGAAATTATCTCCATTGGGACAAACCGGGAGCTTGTAGGCACAAACGTGGGTCACAAATGTTTATAGAGTTAGTCAATAGTATTGAGTATTTGCGAAATTTAGTCTAATAATATACAAGAATACCTTCTCTTTATATGTCCTTTACACAATAGCCGATATTAGGTACAATCGTGTGGAATTCAATACTTAAGGTCCAATTCAATTAGCAAAGGTATGGTTCAAATATCATTTAGAACCAAATAGAATGACAGTCCACTGGGTAATAATGAATTTTAATCCTCTTAGTTGGTATCCTGTTAGTTGTGGCCTCAGTTTACTGGGAAAGCAGTCATTATAAATTTTACGCTCCTGGCATAGTAACTGGTTATATAGTGTAGAAATACAATAGGTCATTTCTGTTACCCATTCTGCTACTGACATTATCTCAAACAGAATATTCGACTCACTGGCGAGAAAACCTTCGTTGAAATTACAAGTTCAATGTGCGTCGTGAAATATACCTATCATTTTTATTTAACTTTTTTGGACGACAAGCTCTTCAAGAGCCTTTTTTATGGAAATCATTAAATGTCTTCGTCCGCTCTGGGTGGAGCGAAAGGGAGTGTCTCTTACTGACTAAAACCCATCTGTGTTCGTCCTCATGCCCTTTGCGTTCTAGGGCCGCGGTGACTCTTTCGAACAAATTCCGCAACCCTGGCAGGACATAATGGCAGCCTTACGTTTCCATCTACGAGGTTAAGCACTTGCCGAGGTCAGTCCGTAGATGGTTGATCATCAAATATATCAAGACTTCTCCGTGCTTCGGAAAGCACGCTAAGCCGTTGGTCCCAGCTTCCATTTGTTACGGATAGTTAGAAGTTACAAAATCTGGCAGCAACCTTGCCGATGGGCGCCCTATAACCCAGTTACTGGATTGTGGAGGTCAGATAAGCAGTCGCCTCATGTATAATACCTACTATACTTAGCTGCATCTGGTTAGACAGGAAGTTGACCCCAACGTAGTTAGGAGAAGATTAGGCAGATGTATTGAAGCTCTATGTCTCTTGACAGGAAATTAATGAAAAACTTTGCTAATGAATCAGTTAAAATCTTCCTATTCTAAAATAGGCGAGTGACTCACTCTGTAACATAATGCGCCCGAAAATGTTCTACAATTTATGAACACTTCATCTAAAACAATATGTCGTTTATGTGAAAAGATACCAATTTGAATGCAGGCTGCGTCCGGCAGTTCTTCATCTTTCTTACGTGCAGTAGCATTTAATCATGCTGGCATGCATTCAACTCTATCCGTAGCGCCCATTGTGCGCGGCCAACTTTAGTTTCCAAATTGGATTCTATTATTCACAAAATTACTCTTAAGGTAGTTTTAAGATGAAACGACCGATTGCTCATTTGACCACTATATTTTAAGTCATTTCCTACACTAAACTCAACTAAATTGACAGTTATGCCTTGCTTATTGATATTAATCGATTGTGAATAAATAACTTATTGTCATTTTGGTTGAGTTGAGGGAAATAAATAACTTGGGACATATGTATGTTCTTGGGTTAGGATGTAGGGGTTATCCCCTCGGGTCGACGGCACGTTGTGTTCCACGCGCGCCTCAAAGAGATGTCAGCAAAGTAGACGGGGTCCGTCAGGGCCAGAGCCTGCCAGGGTTGCGAAATTTGATCGAAAGAGTCACCACGGCCCTGGAACGCAAAGGGCGTGAGGAGGAACTCGGATGGGTTTAAGTCTTCTTCTTCATATCGTATATACATATAAACTCTTTTGCAAAAAAAACGGGCACTTTAGATTTTTTTCTCTACTTCAATGAAGAAGAACAAGAAATAGGTTTTGTTAATTTGACGATGTCTTGGCATGTTTTTTGAAGCATCCTGGCATGATTCTTTACGTTCCAAATTTAAAATTTGAAATTATTAAAAGAAAAATATGAATTGATTATTGTGGATTATTCTAAAATTGCTTTACTAATGGCGCGAATTGCTGAAACGATTTTTAACTGATTACGATATTTTAAAACTTTTTGGATATTTTCTGCAAATTAAACAATTTAATCTTTCTTTTTACATTAAATACCACTTTTTGATATGAGTGATAAAGCGATAAGGACCGGTAAAATTATAGCCCTACTTGAAGAAGGTCGTTCGCAAAATTACGGGTCTCAGCGGCTAAATGTGAGTCGTTCAACTGTCCAGAGGACTTGGCAACGGTATCAAGAGACTGGTTCGGTCAAAAGAAGACCCGGTTCGGGAAGAAAACGATGCACAGAACCAAGAGATGAACGCTTTTTGGTGAGTCAGGCGTTGCGTAATCGTAAGGCGTCAAGTGTGGACCTGAAGAAGAGCCCTGAAGAAGTAAGAGGAGTAGAAGTTAGCTTGTGGACGGTCAGGAGGAGGCTTTTGGCTGCCAATATCAAGAGTTACCGCCCAGCTCGGGGCCCTAAATTACTCCGTGAGCACCGTGTTGCTCGACTTCAGTTTGCTCGGAACTGTGCTTCATGGACTCTGGAGGACTGGAATAAAGTATTGTTTTCTGATGAAGCTAGAATCTCTTTGTGTGGAGAGGACCGACGCCGGCGAGTGCTGCGAAGACCACGGGAACGCTATGCGGAAGTGTGTTTCGAAGAAATCACTCCTTATGGCGGAGGCTCCGTTATGTTTTGGGCAGCAATTAATTCGACAGAGCGTACGGAGTTAGTTTTCATAGAAAATGGAACATTAAATGCACACCGGTACATAATGGAAGTCCTAATTCCATATGCACAACCCACATTGACTGCACTTGGGGAAGATTCCATTTTTATGGACGATAATGCTCGCCCGCACCGTTCTGGCGACGTGGAAGCGTACATGCAAGAAGTTGAGATCCGTCGTTTAGATTGGCCAGCTCGAAGTCCTGACCTCAATCCAATTGAGCATGTGTGGGATGTTCTAAAGAGACGGGTAAGATCAGTGCAACCTGCTCCACAAAACATCAGGGAGCTAAAAAGAGTCATTGCAGAAGAGTGGGAACGTATTCCTCAAAACGTTATTAAAAACATCGTGGAAAGCATGCCCAGAAGCTTTTGAGAAGCTTGCCAAAATCGCATCAAACTGTGATTTTGGCAAGAGGAGGTCACACTCGTTATTAGGTTTTTACATTTGTAACTTTATTTAATTAATAAAGTAAAAAAAAAACTTGTCTTCATTGCCGACCAGTTCTTATTGTTTGGGCGTGTACATCAATTTTGAAGAATCCATCGTTTTTTTTTCTTTTAATTGCTCGAATTCACTTCACGTGCATTAATTTACACGATTATAAGTATACAGACTACGTCAAAGAAATAAATTTCATTTAATTAACTAAAATCGACCTTAGAACGTAAATTTCCTTAGGTGCCCGTTTTTTTTGCAAAAGAGTGTAGTAAGGTACAATGACCCCACACACCCTAGTGTCAGAGTAGTAGGCGAAAAACTTTTTGTGAAAACAGCTTCATGGGAACACAGAACGCGCGCTATCACCTGCAGTTCGAAGCTATACCAAATGACTCCTTCCGCTCTAGACGGAGCGGAAGGGATTGTCAGACTCATACTGACTAAAAACCATAAGTGTTCCTCCAAATATCAAAGTCTCAGATTTAAAAACTGTGTTGTGTGCTGTGAACTAAAACAATAAAGAAAAACCACGAACCAGAGTTGATAAAAACAAGTATAATCTTTTTCCTCCAGCAGGTTCCTCGCCTTAAATTAGGCTTTGTTTGAAAAATTGTTTAGGTTAGCCGAAACAATTTTTTCATCTTCGGTTATGTAGTAGTGTGTGTGCGAGTAATGTTGACTTGCGGAAATTGGCATTGTTTTCCAATTCCCGCCACGCACACCGCTCTTTTGTTAGTTTGTATGTTTACTTTGGAATGGAAACCTGAAGTAAAAAGAAAGATTCTTTTTTTCTAGTTCAGTATTGGCTTATGACTGTAACCTCCCTCAAATAGTTTCATTATAAAGTTTGCAGAATCTAGTTACCTTACCATTCGTATATTATGATCGTTTTATCTAATAAATACCTATAAATAATTGGTTCCATAAATCAAACATAATGTACAGACACAGTGACACTCGTAAACCCCGTGGTTTCCCAAGAGATACAAAACTTTTTCAAAGTGGACAAAATAAGTGATAAAAGGAGCTATAAATCTGTGGCCTGGTGCTAAAAGGGCCAAAGTTCGTTTTTGTATGAAATGAGATTGTAACGCCAGTTTATTGAAAAAGTACGATATTTTTTTGTGCTAAAAGGGCGTTACTTTATCAACAATCTTTCAAAAGTTACTACGTAAAAAGGCCAATGTAGTGTGCACTTTCATACCGTTTAGTTAAAAAAAAAATGTGATAAAAGGGCTGCAGTGTACTTAAGCCGATAAGAAATATTATTTTTTTCACTTAGCTAGTAATAGAGTAAGAACTAAAACGACCAAACTTAACATTAGCCCTTTTTGTTAAAGACTCTTCGTTTGATGCTTAGCTCATCTAGCCATCCATTTTGTGCGTCGCTGGAGGCTGGCCCCGAAACGGAGGATGTTATGTCAAGTTCAGATGAAGAAATATTGTAAATTCTGATTAATTTTATAAGTAATTATGATCTAACATAATAATTATCATCTGTGCTAAAGGGGCTTAAGTAGTTAATATTTTCAAAAATACCCAATTTTTCTGAAATTAGAATTAATTCATAAATCAATATAAAAACATAAATCAAATAACAGTAAAATATTTTTGCCATACTACAATATAACACGTAAATAATAACTATTAATGCTGGTTCATTGGTCTAATGCTCATTACTGAAAATAAGGATTATTGATATTGGCCCTATTAGCACCAGGCCACAGAAATAAAAATCGCAGTGAAGTCTAAAACTTCTGAGACATTTGAAAGCTTACTAACTTAATTTAATGAAAACACTATTTTTCACGGTTACTTAAACGTAAATGAAATGGCGTTGTTAAGCCGGTTGCGAACCAAGAACTACAAAAGTATGGTAAGTAAGTAATTTTAGGTAGTAAAGGTAATTTTGCATACTTGTATGCAGTTCACGGCCTGCTATGTTGTTTGCGGCCTGCTATTGCTCAAAAGTATTTGGCCATCCAGAAAAAAAAATGTTTACAAGTTTGAATAAATGAAACGACTTCATTGTATTTTTTGAGGTAGTTTTAATTATTACTGAAAATTCTTTACAATATTTCACTAAGCTAAATTTAACTAACTTAACTATTTATATCTACCAAACCTAACTACTATATACAAACTAGACTAAAAATTACCAAATTATGTACAAACGTGTATAAAAACAAAATAAATCATTGGGCGAGTCTTTCGGGACATCAGCAAACAACTTGTCGACTGTACACGTGACCAGAGGGCTGGGCTTTTCTTTGGCCAAAGAATCAGCATTGCCATTCAACGCGGCAATGCTGCTAGTGTTCTGGGCACTTTTGTCATTGACAGCGATGTGGATGAATTTTTTGATGCCCAATGATTTATTTTGTTTTTATACACGTTTGTACATAATTTGGTAATTTTTAGTCTAGTTTGTATATAGTTAGGTTTGGTAGATATAAATTGTTTTAATTATTGATTAGATTTTTTTTAAATAAAACATTACTGTTTTTAAACTCCAACTTGCTAACTTTGTTTTCAATGCCGGCCTCTTAAAAGCTTTGGCCTCATAAAATGAAAGTGGCCAAATATTTTGAGCTGTAGTGTAACGTAGCTGAGCTTTTGGTCCACATCAGCTTTAGAATGTAGCGGTATAACCAACAGCTGACGATTGTGCTTTTTTTTGAAAAAAACACCAATACAATAGGGAACGCACTACTACAATATATTTAGTAGTGCGTTCCCTTCGCCTGTTTTGTTTTGTTTTAATTAACTACTTGAAAATATGTCGGTAGCAATGGCTTTGGATTTTTATTTAAATCCTTTTATGTCACAAGCAATTCTAGACATACATACGAGTATTTGCTTTTAAATTAGGAAAATGTAGCCGTTAATCAAATGGCCAAGTCCTGAAATGTTAAAAATGTTTAGGCTAAACCTATTGATTCTTAAGTAATATTCAAAATAGCCATTAAATCCTCCCTTTTCCCAATTGTATTGAAACAAATTGGATGGAATTGTTTTGTATTTTAAACAAGGGATGAGTTAAGGTTTTTACCTTTTCAATATTTAAACCATTCAGGTCAGTGTCGAAAATATTACTTTGTTTTCAATAAACATAAAGTAATTAAAAAATCTTATGTCTTTTGTTGTTAGGTATCACCTATATCCACAAGTATATCTCCCACCTTTACGACTATTATTAACTTGCACGGTGTTAACACAACCATATGTTGCAGTATGAAAATAGTTCAAAAGACGATTATGTCTGGCGATGTGGAAAATTTAATTGCTCTACCATTCCGTTCTGCCAGATACAAGTAATAATAACAACGGCGCTTGCAAATACATAATTCCAAAATGTCACGGATGCAACTGAGATTTATATCTAAAATTGCACCCAATGTACGACAGAAATACGAGGTTTTTTACGCACATAAATTGACAGCTCCATAATACAATTCCATAAATCAATGACAATACATTCCATTGGTTTCTCGTGGCAATAGGCGTAACTACACTGGTGCAATGCGGAATTTGGCTCACACCATTCATTTCCCTAGTTGGTACCGTACCAGCTCTAGCTTTTGTTCCGTAAAAAGTTAAAAGCGATTAGATTCGTAGCTTGCAAAAGAATCGTCCGTATAATCCCGCACCTACTTAAAAAGACTTCAAACAGTTTTTTCTTTTACAAAGCTTATCCGTTATCTTTTTGGACAAGAAAGAAGATCTATAGTTTTCTTTTTGTTCCTCAGATAACCACCGATCTTATTGAAACACCTTCGAAAAAGATATTGTCCGTAGCACTCACAGCTGGGCTGTAAAACTGAGCTAGTAACACAAGATACACATAATAAAAGAGGGTTGAACTTGACTACGGTCGTTGCTACGAGTATGGCCATTGCTACGCTACGTGCTACGCCGTAGTATGTGACGTAGCAAGCATTCAGTTACATCTCTGTGGCAAAAATCTGTGAAGATTTCGTTCCTTAGACAGAATTCAGTTGGTTTTAAATTAGGAAGCCTTTTGCATAATACAAGCACTGTGCATTTAAATCTTGAGAACAATTCCGTATAATTAGCATCGTATTACAAGTACAACAGTATAGCTACAGAGATACTAACAATTATAATTCTTACTAATGGACGCTTTGTAGTTTTGGTGAACAGGAATACGGTGAGTTTGGACGTCTATATAAATGCAAGTCGATTAAAGAAAAACAATTGCAATTGTAGTCAGGTAGATAGATTGATGATCAAAGACACAATCATGTGGTACGCTGCATGGTGCAAAACTTTCGATTCGAATATATTCAAGTCTGTCAAGCAGTGGATGCACAATAATATGAATTTGATTTACAATGCAATCAACGTATCTAGCGGAATGGGCAAAAAACAAAACGTACTACTTTTACATTTAATTTATGACAGTAATATTAGTCGGATCAATCTAAGGCAACCGCAGTGATTCCATCCGATGCAGCTGTCTCGCTACATTTGACACCAGCAGGAAATTAATATAAACTGTGACGAGAATGTGACTCAAAATCAATTGTTAATTACGAGATCATTCAAGTTTAATGACGTTGATAAATATATTAACACAAAGTATAAGAAACAACAAGATCACACCTGAACTGGCCAGAGGGCTTACTGTGAGTTTTTTAACGTACTCGATTGCGTTAACGTAAACGTTAGCTTATGTTAAATTGTATAGAGAAAACAGGTTGTTCGTGAGTGTCACCAGACGGCGCTTATTCAGTTTCAATACAAATTGACGTTTACGCTAACGCGATCGAGAACGTTAAAAAACTCAGGCGTTCAATGCGTTTGGGTCCGAAAGTCACCGTGCCAGGGGATCTGGCACGGTGACTTTCGGACCCAAACGCATTGTACCTCGATTACGGAGCCCCACCGCGCGGGGCTCCTATTTCTGTCTGCAGGGTTTAAAGGAACCCAACATGAATGACATGACGGAAACTTAGTTCGCTCGGTCACTCTAGCTCCTGTCATACCATTCGAACCTAACCTATCCGTCTTGGGGTGACCTAAGCTCCCTGTGCCCTATGTTCCGCTACTTGGCTTGGCAAGTCATTAAACGATATTGAACCAAGTCGCAAATAACTTGGTTCAATATCGTGCTATTCAATTAAGTGCCAGGTTGCCAGCTAAGCAGCCAATTAAACGGCTGATTAAGTTAGTTGGCTGCGACATATCAGGGCTCAATTTTAGGTCCTTTTTTATTTTTAGTATATATAAATGATTTGCCCCATTTATTGCAATAAAAACTTGATATGGTGTTGTTTGCCAACGATACCTCTTTGATTTTTAAGATAAATAGACGGACCAATAATCTTGACGTCATAAATAACGCCCTAATGCAAGTCCAAAATTGGTTTACTGCCAATAATTTAGTTCTAAATGAAAAGAAAACGAAATGCATAAGATTTGCCTTACCAAATGTCAAAGGCAGTGATTGTGACATAGTATTGAACGGGGAAAAACTTGAATTCGTCGATAAAACAGTTTTCCTGGGAATTACGCTTGACTCAAGGCTACAATGGGGTCCTCATTTAACATCTCTTGCAGGACGGCTAAGTTCAGCAGCATATGCTGTCAGGAAAATCCGCCAATTTACGGATGTAGATACCGCGAGACTGGTCTATTTTAGTTACTTTCACAGTATCATGTCTTACGGTATACTACTATGGGGACGGGCTGCAGACATCGAGTCTATTTTTATTCTGCAGAAAAGAGCCATTAAAGCCATATACAAACTCGGCCGGCGCGATTCTCTAAGGGAACTGTTTAAGAATATTAACATCATGACGATACCTTGTCAATACATTTACGAAAACCTCATGTATGTTAGAAAGAATTTACATCTTTTTAGTAAAAGAGGCGACAGACATAATTATGGTACTCGAAATAGGGACTAATTAGTTCAACCAGGTTTCAGACTGGCTAAAGTAGCCTCATCTTTTATGGGGTACTGTTTAAAATGTTATAATAAAATACCTCCCTATATATTAGAACTAAATGAGACTAAATTTAAATCTTGTATTAAACGCACACTATGCAGGCAAGCATATTATAAGTTAGGGGAGTATATTGAAGATAAAAATGCTTGGCTCAATGCTGGTCCTACTCCACAGCCACTAGGGCGCACAAAGTAATCTGTTAGCATTTGGAAATATTGTTGGACCGGATGAAGATTGTAAGAATGCAATATTTTTTATTGTATAGACTCAATTTATTTAGCATTGTATAATTTCATGCACTAACGGCACATGTGTGAGTACTATGTAGGTCCCTCAAATTTAAACTATAATGATCATTTTGGGTAGGTCTTTGACTTGAATGTACCCTGGCGATTGGGGATGTCATGCTCACTCGAAAGTCTGGCTGATGGTGGCGTATGCGTTGGATTATGTGGCTTCCTTAAAAATGGTCGAACCGAATGGTGCTAGCGTATGCGTCATGTTCGTGAACGGGCGCCGTCAGCTGAGACTGGTCATCTCTCGGCTGCCATGGTCTTTTTTAATTATTTCTTTGATTTTTTTCTTTTTTACTCCGGACTCTTTTATTCTGCACGTCTTTTACATCGTTCTCACATATATGTATAATTTCAATAAGAATGATGTAACCATAATTTTGTAACAAAAACTTATTTTTAAAAGAGTGTCCGTGGAGTTTCTTGCACGTTCTTCTCCATAGAGATCTACGCTTTGGAACGTGTAAATAGCTTCATCTTTTTTTTGACCGACCGACCTTGACAATTGAAAAGTGCCTGTAAATGATCTAATTGAAATAAATGCTTTGACTTTGACTTTGATATATGTAACTAACTTTTCCGTTACTGAGTGACTGACAGACACCGCACAGCCGAAACTACTGTTTTAAACTGGATTTAAAGTACTGGACTTAGAAAGCTGAAATTTGGCATGTAGGTTCCTTGGGGAGTGTAGGATTTCTCGAAATTCCTACGAGAACGAGAAAAATGGGATATGCGCGTACGAAGTTGCGGGCAAAAGCTAGTTTTAAATATAATTCATGGTTTGTACACTTACCTCAGTGTGGTCTTTTCAGCCCATAAGTTGATTGGTATGCACCACTATTGTTCACAAAAAAATAACTATCAAATGTACCTATTCAGACATCTACAAGCTATGAAAGTAAACACTCACTATTTTTTAATCTTTCATGTTCCTTTCTGAGCTGGAAATCGCTTTTAGCGATGAGGCCGCTCGCTCGGTCACACCGTATTTTTATTTGTCCCCATATAAAAATACGGGTACATAGAATAGATTTTCTGTGTAAGTTATCTCTATCTAAAATACATTCGATTGGAGCAGTAAAATAATCGCACTTTCTGAGAACGATACTCACAACTAGGGATGTAACAGACGCCATTTAGAGGAGGCAGTGGTGCAGAGTTTGACCTCCGCGGATGCGGAAGTTAAAGGTGGTGGAAAAAGGAAAAAATGAATAAAAAATTAATGAAAGGGTTGGGTCCTATATACTTGTATTTAAGACGATTTTTTAGTTTTGAGACTTACAAAAATAAACTCCATCTAATTGTGATGTTTCAACTATGCGAATACATTTTATGCGGTGGACCTCAATTCGTGGACCTCAATACGTTTTCTTGTGGAAGTTCCGCACAAGCAGAGGCGTAGACGCAGTTCCGTGATAACCCTACTTCCAACATACGGACACTCGACAGAATCCATTCTTCTGCGAATTAAATCAGTGTTTGAGTTCGAGAGCGACAGGAATGAGTTACTTAGTGTGTGTGCAACAAGGCGAATTAGGAACCTCCAGTAAGTTATACGGCTTACTTCGTTAGTATTTATTGGTGCATACTATTAAGGGATTTCATAATGAACAACTCGATAACAACGTAACATCGCGACTGTTTGTCCGACGAGTTGTAGCTACGTTACAACTCTTCGGAGTTACGTTTACGATACAGGAGACATTTCTGGTGTGGGGCAACGTTTTAAGAAAACAAAAATACCAAGCGGATTATCAATAAATACGGATGCGGGTGGTGCAAGTTATTGTTATGATGATGCTCGAGTGTGCCCCATATCTAGCAATGACTGCTGAGATGATGGAAATTATGACTTCAAGGATAACGACTTCATTTCATTGTTTAAAAAGAAAAAATTGCCCCACACTAGGAATTTCTCCTGTATCGTGGATGCGTTTACAAACATATAAACTCACATACACAAACTGCCAGACCCGGAACAACGATAAGTTGGCCATACAAATATTTGTTCCGTGCGGGAATCGAACCCGCGACACGCAGCGCAGCAGTCAATCGCTCAACCACTGCGCCAACCGTGTCGTCAAGTTTTCTAAGTTCAATGTAATAACTTTAACCAGAGTAAAACATTCCTAACGATGATTGAAACTTGACAAAATGGTGATACCTTTTCTTTCAGGCGTGTAAAAGTGAAGATACTTTGCGATATTACACGCCATATTTTCTCTCACGAAAATCTTGAATATAAAAGCTGTGTTACGTGACGGTACAAAAAAATAAAGCACCCAGCGCCCATTTTACTTAACCAACGCGTTTTTATTCTGTACGGGGAGTACGCGGCGTAAATGTGAGTTTTATAATGTTCCTATATACAAAGTCCAGCAACCCGGTGACCCGGCAATTGTGTGTTTGAATATGTGTGAGCACATATGCTTCATTCTTTTTTATTAACCCTCAACCGTGAGTGTCCTAAATAAAATTCACCGCAGACAGGATTATGTAGAATCGTTTCAGTGTTTTTGATTAGAGCTAACATTTGGTAATTGTATTTAATTGCGCATTATTAGGGATTAAGTTGGAGTGAAAAGTTCTGTATTTTTTGGGCAGTAAAATTCATTTTTTTATCAACGTCTGAAATAGAGGGAGTGATAATTAAGTAGACAAATTAATTGCCAATATTAAACCAGACCTGTCATCTACAAGAACTTTTAACAACATATTAATTTTGCTTGAAGCTAGAAGATACAAATATTTACTTAATTAATAAGGAATAAACTTCGGGGCTCAGGTAAATTTTCGCATCAAAAATAATTAAAAAACTTTCAAGAGTTTGCGGGTTGCGTACTCGCACAATATTTGTTTCAAGCAAAAGAGTTTCCACGGGGCTGAGAAACTTATATTGAACTTTATCCTTATAATCCGTACTAAGTTGAAACTCCAAATTGGTTTTCAATGTTGAGATAATAGTTTTTTTTGTACGTGACATAGGATACTGATCACTCTTTTATTTATAAAACGGTTTTATTTGATACGGAGAAATGAGGAAAATGTCATGAGGAAAGTTTTTAGTGAAAATGTGGATGTAAGAGAAAAGAAGAAGACAGAAGAAACAATGGATGAACATGAGTAACTTTATTTTTAAAAACAAAATATATGATCCCGTAGCAGAGTGTTGACTATGCGCAGTGGAAGCGTGCTGGGCCCATAACCTGTAGCAGAGTGCTGACTATGCGGTGAAGCGTCTCATGCGAAACTTTAAGGATTGTAATGAGAATAATAGAAAATATAATTAGAGAAAATGTATATTAGACGACAATTGAACAGTGTCAGCTTAACGCTTAGTAAAAAAAAAACACAACCAAAACTCATGTCAAGCCAAAGAGGCTTTAACAGATCCAACCAAATATCTAACCATTTAATTAGGTAATATAACAACCATACGTTTATATATTGATTTGCAGATACTTAAGTTTTAGAAATACATAAGGCCGTATGCATGTCTAGAAAACTGAGATTACAACAAATTATGAAGAATAGGATACGTTGCGCCGACCGAAGAAAATTGTTACTTATGTTACTACTATAATAAAAGCGAAAGTTTGTATGAACGGATGGATGTTTCTTAGTAAATCACGAAGGAACATATCTGGACTAAATCTGGCACAGAGATAGATCATAGTCTTGAAAGCACATAGGCTACTTTAATCCCGGGAGTATAGTTCCCTAAGAATGATTTCCGATATACAGCAGATATACGGCAGAAGCTATGATAGGCGCCAGATAAATTTGCAATGAATTTCATTGACCTGATATATCTTCGTCGGTACTTGAAAAACAAATTTGGGTCCGTTTTTCTTAACTAGAAAATGTAAAAGATCACGAAAGATGTCGTTTCAAGACAGCTTTATGTCTTTCTTTCCGTTTTTGAAATGAATAATGTCAATAAATGAAGGTGGACAGCTAATGTAAATTTATTTGGCGTTTAGTGTTTTATATAATATTAAAATCCAAACAACACCCTGTTTTTTAAACGCCAATCAATACGATAAAAGAAAATACAAAAACTAGTTCACAGGCTCTCAAACTTATTTAAACTATTGTGATTGGCTGACTGAAAAACAACAGACTAACAATTACTTGCCATTGTAAGTGATTTGTTGGTCTGTGTTGTTTGGTTTCTGTGAAGCTTATTAGCTTGACAGAAAGGAACGAAGAAATTATGTTTATCCAGACTTAAGTTTGAAAATCTGTCAGTGAATTCTGTTCATTAGCTTTTCAAAAACCGGATTTATGACTACACAGTTCAAGCCGTCAAAACAAAACTAGCGAGCGGGTGTTATTTTCCACAAGTTTCGTTTGAGTTTTAATTAATGTTTCTATTAAGGCCGTGTGTTCGGGTTAATCACCGAACAATAATAAACATGTCAGCGTAATTGCGACACCGCGCTCTATGCCTTGAATATTTTATGTGTTATCTAAGTAAAATAGTCAGTAGGTACGTTGTCGGATAGCATATCGGGCGCGACTCAATCTCATCTCATTCACCTCATTAGTTTTAATCGTTATCCCATTTGTATTACTGAAATATAGCTATCTTTTTAATCTTTATCTAAACCCGAACACCACGACTAGACGTAAAGTGAGGTGACTGTCGGACTGCAGATCAAAAGAAATGCGCAATGTCACAGCACTTGCGATTTATTGCTATATGAAGCAGTTTATCGATTAATTTGAATATGGGTTTAAATTAGGAGATGATATTATCCTAACGCCGAACTTTGTTGGTTTAAATTTATAAATTCAACTAATTTTTAACGACTTACATAGCATAATACTGATAAAATGTTTCAAAGGTGAACTTAGAATTAAGTTTGCCGATCATTTGAATCGAGATTTTTTTTCAAAAACGTTTTTTGGAAACAACCAAGTTCTCAGCGACAGTTATAGATGTAATTGTTTTTTTTTAACAAAACCAGCAACTTTTATGTTTTTGCCGAAAGACATCGCCTTAAAAGTAGACTTAGTTCCGCGTATTGACGGGTCGACGGCTAGCCTGTCGTTTACGGACGGCATGGTAACCTATTTAGCTGGAAATATGGGAGAATGAGCAACTAATATTCAGGCACTTTCGTGGAATATTGAAACAGTTGAACTGTTTCAATATTCCATGTGATGTCAACGAAATCGCTACTTCCTGCTTTGAACCGTGGAAACTTCCTGCTTTTATTATAAATTAGAAAGTCAGTATGTTTAGTTTTATTTTAAGCTGTTGTGTGCTTGTCAATCGTTCACGTCTCAACGGTCGAACAAAGTTTGGCACGTGTTTAGACCATGATTCGGACTATCTTTTTAAGGATTGGAAATCATTAAATGACTTCTCCCAATCTGGACGGAGCGGAAGGGAGTGTCAGACTCTTACTGAATTAAAATCCATCCGTGTTCCTAATGCCATTTGCGTTGCAGGGCCGCGGTGACTCTTTCGAACAAATTCCGCAACCCTGGCAGATGATTCGGACTTAGGATCCATTTTATTATTATTTAAGTCACTTGCATAAGCTAGTGTTTAATAATGCCTATTGGTACGTATAGAAGGTTTCGTTTATAAAAGAGCTGTTACTCTTCAAACGCGGCGTGAAAGGTATGGTAATATGAAAGAACGACGTAATCTTAAATCTTAATTTGACAGACATGACATATTGATTTTTACAAGATCCGAGATTTTATTAAAATGAGTTCGTTCACGCATTTTTGTAAAATGTAACCTTCATACAACACTGTTAAAAGATTTATAATGATATAATTCACAAATATAATCTGTCAGTAAAGGTTCCGCTAATTTGCTGTCTTAGCTGTTTTCACCAACTCATCAAATACAACCTTATTATTTTAATGATTCAATATCAAAACTCCGCGTGCCAATTCTACTCATTTTTCAGCAACGTTCACATTTTCATCTCAGTCGCAATCGATCAAAAATGTATGAAAATCGAGGCTTTTTTGACGATTGCGACTGTGTTACGAATGTGAACGTTGCTGAAAATGAGTAGAATTGGATTTCAGGTCTCCTAATTTCAAGTGAGGACGAGTAGTATATTTTTGTCAAAACCACCCAATGGATGGCGGTATCACTGGAGTTGAGAACCTTTTCAAGGGTTGGGGACGTTGAGGTCAAGCTCACAATGCTGGGAAATCCTAAAATAAATAAGATATTTTTAGGAATGTTCCACAAACAGCTTGATTTATCTTTTCAACATTCACATGCACAAAGAGTAAGACCCAACTATGATCCGGCGGCATAGCCTGAATTTAACCATAGGTTGCCTGAAAATTTAATGAATATCTTAGCAGCATATTATTATACTTGCTGAACAACCTCCTATCGGCATTTATGTCCCAAGACTGCAAACTTGCAGCTCAATAACCAATACATTTAGTGCTTGCATAGTAGCATAAGTGAATAACTTTCAAGTTGTGGTCCCCACCGAAATTACTGTTTGCAAGATTTAATGGCGTTGACTCAGTGTGACCAAGTCTTTGCTTCGGCGGTTTTCTGATAATGAGATTTCGTACATTAAGTGCTAAAGTGGAAAATGTGATCTAATATGACAAGCTAAGCTTTCAAAAGCTCAGTAAAAACCAAATCTAATTCATAAATGTTTAGTAATAAGGTTATTATTGCCTTCTAAACGATTTTCTAACAGAGGACCGTATTTTGATATTCTTTTTAGATTGCTGCTTTTAAATGTCTTACTTTGCCTAGCTCCGCTTTTTATCTATACATATAATAAAACAGTAACGAAAGAAAAACTGTACATTGAGAATTTTCGAGAAAAAATAAGTGGCTTTTGTTAGAAAAACGTAACTGATAACAAAAAGTGACTTTTTAGAATTTTTGTCTGTTTGTCTGTTTGTATGTGTGTATGGTACGGCTTCACGCCAAAACTACTGGATAGATTGAATTGAAATTTAGCAGAAATATTCTTTGTAAACCAAGGAAGACTTTAGGCTACATATTATCACGCCGTATGTTATGGGAGGTAAGCAATATTGATTTTAAAAGGTTTTTGTTCGTAATTGAATGCACAAAATGACATGTTAGTTAGTTACAAAACCATTTAGATAATTTTTACACATAAACCTGATAGGAATTGTAGCAATCTAGAAGAAACCAACTTATTATCTACATAATTCAGATACTCGTAATGCCATCTGTTGACCGAAAAAAGTACTAACTATCAAAAGCACGAGAATTACACCAAAATATATTTTTTAGTTACTAATGGTACTTTTAAAACGTCATAAACAGTGATTCTTTTGATACAAAACTTACCGTTATGCATTTGATGCATAACATAAAAAAAAGATTTGGTCTGATTGCTCCACTGACGTTATTTTAATTTTTTTTTGAACGGTTAAGTCTCTCTACTCAACCTGTAAAGCACCCTGGTTACTTCTGTACACTCGGTTTTTTTTTATGGATGGGAAATCATCAAAATGACTTCTTCCGCTCTGGGTAGACTGGAAGGGAGTGTCAGACTCTTACTGACTAAAACCCATCTGTGTTTCTCCTTATGATCTTTGCATTTCAGGGTCACGGTGACTCTTTCGAACAAATTCCGCAACCCTAGCAGGCTCTGGCCCTAACGGGCCCGTCTACTTAGCTGACATCTCTTGGAGGCGCGCATGGAACACAACGCTTCGTCGACCCGGACCAGTGGCGCTATATAGGGTGTATAGCTCCACCCCTCCTTCTCGCTCGAACGACTGACGCTTTAACACGTCATGGTAGGGCCGCTGGTTGTTATCGGGCTGCGAGCCACCCAACGTTCGCCGTCCGCAGGCCCGTGTCTACGGTGGCCGAGAATCGCCCTGGGACTCCTGACGCCCGGGGCGTCTTCTTCTGTTTCGGCGGCTAAGGCGTGACGTTTGCCTCTCCTTCACGCGACCCGCCCTTAACAAACTTAGCAAGTTTCATCAACATCGTGTATCATCATCATTATCCACAGTCCAACTTCGCTCACTGCTGAGCTTAGGCCTCTTTTTTCGTGTGCCAATCCCCACGTTCCTGTGCCAGCCTCATCCAGTCCTCAGACGCCACTCAGCCACTGCCTTTCTCCACCTATCATCACCGCGCCTTGCCAAGTGTCCTTCCCAGCTCCACTTTAGTTCTACAATTCGTTTTCCGATGTTGAAAACCTTCGTACGTCTTCGGATCTAGACGACGCACCTCTACCAAGCATGGAACGCTCCATGGCTCTCTGTGCAACTATCAGTCTGTAAACAGCCTCCTGCGTGAGCGTCCATGTAAGTAAGTAAGTCATGGTGGGAAAAGCACACTGGCTATAAAGGCGGGAATTCAGACATTGCGGAATTTTGGCAGGCTTTAGAATGTCGTCCATTTTGATAAAAGCGGCCCATCCAAGGTGTGTTCCTCTCGATACCTCCGTTTGTTAATTTTCTTTGCCAATTGAAAGGAAATGGCCAAGATAAACATATCGGTTAATCGTCTCCAACAATTCATTTCCAGATTTGAATCGCTGTACGTGTTTGCCATAACCTTTGTCTTGGTCATATTCATCCCAAGACCCAACTTAAAAGAAGCATCTTAAAGATTTTGAAGCATTTTCTGGGGGTCATCGAAGTTCTCAGTGAAAACCACAAAGTAATCTGCAAATCTTAAGTAAGACAGTTGGGCAGAAAATTGACGTTCATACCGCTATAGTCCCAATCTATACCCACATTTTAACGACATCTTCTGGGACTGCTGTGAATAGTTTCGATGAAATGAAAGAAGCATTATCATTGCAACGTTTCTCACGAAAAATTATTTGAACTGAGGTGATACTCGACGGCGCGTTGTGTTCCGCGCGTCACAAAAAGATGTCAGCATAAAGACGAGGCCCGCTAGGGCCAGTGCCTGCCAGGGTTGCGGAATTTTTTCGAAAGAGTCACCGCGGCCCTGGAACGCAAAGGGCATTAGGAGGAACACAGATGGGTTTTAGTCAGTAAGAGTCTGACACTCCCTTCCATGCCGCCCAGAGCGAAAGGAGTCATTTAATGTTTTCCCATACATAAAAAAGAGGCAAGCAATGATAGATATTGACTGTTCGAATTAGATATACGAACACATTGATCTTACCTAGCCACATCATTTTACAATACATACACGCGAACGAAGTCGCGGGCAACAGCTAGTCTTAGAATAACATTTTATTTCAAAAGGCAGCATCTGAAAATAATATTTTTTTTGTCATAATTATTTATTTTGTCTTTAAAATTACAAAATGTGTAATTTAAGTAGCTAATGCTTTTAGATCCTAATTTAAATTACTACTTGTGGCAGTGTGATAAAGCATGTATGACTTCCAAGTATTTAATCTAGAAGACACAATTTGTATTCAGAAATTTGCGGAAGAGTTTCATATTGGAAATGTGTCTCAAAGACGTCAGTGATCACTTTCGTTGTGTATCAGCGCTTAGGAAACACGTTCCTTTAGGGAATATAAACGCAATAAATCCCCATGTTCGTACTACTCTCAAAGGGAAAACAAACTAGACAAACGGATTTACGCCATAGGTGTGGTCTACCTATTTGCCATTTATATGAAATCGAGCAATATTAACTCTCTGGACCAGCGCTCTCTCACGTACAGATTAATCCCCAGTAGAACCCATTTACGTTACTGTTATTGCCTGTATGAATTAAATTTCTAAATGGGGTGTTATTATTTTTATGGATGCTACGTTTTTACTATTATTGCAGTCATACAATTTGGGAAACGCATGCTGTAATGGTTTTCCAAGTGCTTTGTTTTTATCAACTGTGGTTCTCCACTCGGCGACGTTAAATGATATACATATTATGTGTATATTTAACATCACCTATATTCGAATCTTAAGCTCAGTTTGGCTGCAGCATTCAGTCGCAAGTAATCAGTCAATGTCACTAATTCCACCATCAAAGGCACATTATGTATGAAATATGCGAATGGAATCTCTCGCTGAAACCATGAGAGATGATCCATTATACAATATGTAAAGTAACTGGAACAAAATACACGTATTAAATACGTATTGCTAGCATGTCTCATGCTATTACTTAAAAGTTATCCCATAACATAAATTATATTTGATAAGAAGGGTTACCCCGGTCCTTAAGTATCACTAAATTTTCAGTAAAAAAGGAAAATATGTTTGGAGAGCCTTTCATAACTTACTTTGAGCCTATTTTATTAGGTTAAGGGGTCCTTTAACGCGTGGCCGGTACGTTGCGGTCTTCCTGGCAGGCCTGCCTTCGTTGTGAAGGATGTTTTACTTAATTAAGAAAACACTTAAGAAATAAAGTACCTACGTATTTCAAGGTGGGAATTTTTTTACTGATAGCTTCTGTCTGGGGATGATGAAGAGTTATGTGATACTTACCAGACAAAACCATCACAGTTTATGCTTAGCATATTAGGTTAGAATTTGCGACTGAAACGTAATTCTGGTACACAAGCAGTTATACTCGTACCTATTTCATTTAAATATCTGTTTCTACAAACAGATATTTAAATGAAATAGGTACGAGTATAACTGCTTGTCAGTCTTGATTGTAACTGCATGCACCTACGTGCATGCAGTTACAATGTTACAATCAAGACTGACTAAAATTAACGATTCCATTGCTTCCGGATATACTAATTTAACAGGTTCACTGACCGCACAGGAGACAGATACCTAAACAATCAGCGAATTCCAAAATGTAGACTGTGAACCAATCAAGCATGGCACAAAAATTGGCTTTACATTAAAACAATTTCATATATACTTTAAAATCCTGATGTTAGGAAGGCCCCAAGTCACTTGCTCCGTGAAATGAAAAATTTGTTGCAACGTGTGAGAAATGATTTTATAATATAGAATATCGTTTCGAGGAAAACGAATATTGACAGCGGGCCACGCAAAAGTACAGTCACGGGAACAAATAGATGATACATTTTGAAAATAGTAAAAAGTGTACGAATACCTACCTCCGAAAGAAAAAACTTATTTTAATTAAAAATGGAATTTTCTCAAAATTATTTCAAGAAAAAATTTCGTTTCAATTTTGCGTAAGTGTTAGATAATTAGGCTGTACCGTGATGAAAACAATAAATAAGCATCATTAGGTAAAATTTAGGCTTGGAAAAACCGATTTCGCGTTTACGTCTATTTAAATAAAAACCCGGTCTTAAAATCTGTTTTTTTTTGTGTATTTATAGGCACATACTTCGCAAAATTGAAAATAATTTTTGAACTATCATTGAAAATAACATCTGATACGTGGCGATGCGCGCTCGATTCTGTAAACATGTCGAAGTGAAGGCTTGGGTGAAGTGATCACGAAGTGAGCTGTCATTCCATCTTGATTACAGTATGATGGATTGACAACTCACTTCATGATCACTTCACCAAAGCCTTCACTTCGACATGTTTAAGTACATAATCGCACTGAGTGTCGAACCATACAAATAAGATGGAATGACAGCTCAGATGTCGTTCACTCCGCCTTGGATGAACACCGTGAGATGTTAACAGAATCGACCGGCAGGCTCAGGTCGACGGCGCGTTGTGTTTCACGCGCGCCTCAAAGAGATGTTAGCATAGTAGACGGGGCCCCTTAAGGCCAGAGCCTGCCAGGGTTCCGAAATTTGTTCGAAAGAGTCACCACGGTCCTGGAACGCAAAGGGCATTAGAAGGAACACGGATGGGTTTAAGTCAGTAAGACTCTGACATTCCCTTCCGCTCCACCCGGACTGGCAGGAGTCATTTAATGATTTCCCATCCTTAAAAAAACGAGGTTCACTCGTGTGTCTGTCTGTTCGTTTGTCACAGTCAATTTTCTACATATGAACTACTGTGACCCAAACACATTATGTAAATAAATACATTTTGAGTAAGGGTAACAAATTAGAAAAAAAAAACATCAAACAGTACCTACCCTTTTTATTTTTCATAATTTAAAATTTAATAGTTTTGAAGTTATTAAAAAAAATAGTTAAAAAATAACCATCTCCGAAACTAATGAGCCTACATTTTTTAATAAAATGCAGACAATAGTTCTTTACCTATAGATTACAGGAAAGTCTATAAGAAGTCTATGGTTTTTATAGTAGTTATTTACCTACTGTCGCTGAAAAACTTGAAGAGAATGTTCAATTTATTAATTTATGATTCTTGCGTAAGTTCTACGTCTACCTATAATCAGGCTTTATACAACCTGTAACAGAATATACGCAATACCTTAAAGGGTTCATTGTACTCATCATTATGAACAATTTTTACTATGGGACCAACCCCGATATCGCGAAAAAAAATCAGCTGTTTTTAAGGTATTGCGTTTATTGTGTTAAACTTTGTTTATTCTAAAACGGAGGCACTTTTCTATTTAATCTAAAAATACAACTCAAACAAATAATTTAGCTCCAATCAACTCGACCCAATTTTGGCCAGAAATTGACCTTAAATGTTTCATTGGGATAACTTTCTATTTTCATTACTAGCCTTATGCCAATGCCTATTATATCGGTTCATGGTTCGGTTTATTTCTCCAAAAAATAATACCCAAATCATGAAAATTTGCCTTCTAACTTATATTACATGGAAAATAATAAACTAACATTATTCTTTTTATACTGTAATAAAGAAAAAGAGTGTAATTCATCTCCGGCGCGATTTAATATAATAGAGGTACTCTTTTATTAATATCATAATAGGTACTTACTACCTTTTTCCGCAATTTCACTCGTATCCTTGGAGGACTGCTTCAAGAACCGGATACAAAGTTACAGCGGTTACGCACTGCATCCGATCCGAATCCATGAAAATACGCTCCGAAGTAGTCAAAGAACTATTTGGTAGGTTACGCACTAGATCCAACTTCCGCCATCCGATTTATCTCCGTCATCCGTGAGTCTTCAATTCGGAAGAAATATTGACGAAGTAACCGTAGTAGGTACTATTTGTATGAATGCTTTCGCATAACCTCGGATTCAATTTCGGACATATCTGTCCGTATTCGTACATACAATCGATCGATCGTCGATCAATGCCATCGATCGACATCGATCGACGTTGATCGATTGGTGTGGTAGCTTTGGCTAGCCATCTATAACTACGACCTATAGTCGCAGATAAAGATGGTTAATCTACAACGTGGTCTATCTTAGAGCAAAGTTTTATGTAAATCCCTTTAGCCGTTTATGCTTCAACGAGTAACATCAAACATCTTCTACACAAACTTTCACACGAAAATGTAGCTAGATACCAGACCACCTGAATATGTTAAACAATGTGAAATTAATACCCCACAACAGTCCATTCATCAAAATAATTAAACTTAATTAAGAAATAATATGATACCAATGCAGTGAACTAATTAAAGTATTTAATTGGGAATATCGAATAATAAAGCTTGTTTATATTACTAGAATACGTACTGAGGTTTATGACCTGAGTAGGCATTTCATTTAGGTCAATCACAGATTTGCTGTCACCGAGCAGGCATCATTATTTCCCACATTTCACTGAGTTACATTCGTCTGCTACTGCTGCTGAGTGTGCGCGCCTGCTGGCGGTGGGAAAGTGAGAGTCAGGGGGTCTACTCTCTAAGCCTTTCGGCCTTAGTGTCAGGCGTTTTCTACTCCGTATCACCAACGGACTTACGATTAGTACCGAACCCGAACTAATAATGAATGAAAAGACGACTTGACAGTTGTACGTGATACTGAGTAGAAAACGCTCAACACTAAGGCCGAAACTACAGACTTCGGGCTTAGAGAGTAGACACCCTGGTCTTTGGCTTCACGCACTACCGTCGTCGAACCTAGGCACTTTGTTCAACGACACCCCTTTCCGTTTCGCTGTTACGTTCAGGAGCTCCATGTTGTTCTCCTCATCGCTGTCACTGTGGTGCTTGTCAACAGCCTTGGGCACCATGGCCTTTCTTGTAGCTGCAGTGCGGGCCGTTTTGCGCGTCACGCTAATTTAAACGACATCATCCGACGAGCTCTTTTCACGTGCGTGCCGGCGTGCCAGCTGTATTAGAACCCATTGGCTTGGTACGTAACGATGGCCAAAGTCCGGACGAAAACTTCAAGCGGCGTAAACATATTAACCTTAATGGTATAGTTTCAAGCCGTTTGGCGGTTGAAACCCTCGGGCCGTGGGACCCTTATGCTCACAGCCTTTTCAAAGAAGTTTCGAGAAGGCTGGTGACACTTCTCGTAACCCAAGGGCTAGCTTTTACTTTGGCCAGAGGCTAAGCATTGCCATACAACGTGGCAATGCCGCCAGTCTCGCACATTACCAGCTGACAGCGTTGAGGACGATTTTTTTAATGCTATGTTTTAGTTTATAGTTACTTTAGATTATATTATTTGTTAATTATCCGCTGAGAAAATGACTCGCATATATATGTCATTTGGCTCGCCTGCCATACCCATGATATACACACTTTTGAAAAAATTTACCCTTCTTCTAGGGTAGTCTGGTAATTAGACAGGTAAACTGTATACTTTTTAAGTTTGCACGTTACAAAAAATGTTGTGGAGCACCCACCTTTTTTTAGATGGGAAATCATCATGTGACTTCTTCTGCTCTGGGTGGAGCCGAAGGGAGTAATTCCTACTGACTAAACTAAAACCCATCTGTTTTCCTCCTCATGCCCTTTGCGTTCCAGGGCCTTGGTGACTCTTTCGAACAAATTCCACAAGAAGCACCCAACTTCAATCATAATATCACACTTAGAAGTCGGCTAAAAATTAAATCTGTTTATTACATTTTATGAATATTTAAATGAGGACAAAATTCGAGTTTCATTGACTGTCTAAATAACACGTCAATCAGAGTTTTATAGATACTTCTGAGATACGGCGTAAATTTAATTTCGCAGTCTCTCATAAAGATGTACATGTTTAACAGTAATGCTATATGCTGTATAACAAAGCTTCTGTTATCGCGGTGTGTACAGCCCCTATGACCCGTGAATGTTGGCAGCCAAGGATTACTCTCAACTCCGAGGACCACAGAGTCCCGTTCTACGTTCAGTTTGGCGCGAGATCCCGCTGGGAACGTACGCGGTTTTGACTCAAGCACACGTCCTATCCCATTATCGAGACTCTTTTTAAAGTTCTCTTCAAGTTTTCTAGTACAGATAGTGTAGTTTTGGATTCGGTATACAAGTTAGTTGCTTTGTTAAAGATTTTTAAAGTTGTCATTTACGAAAAGTTAAAGTTGGTTCATCAGATATGATTGTCTTATTATTGAGTGCTTTGTTTATAGCGGGTAAGTTTGTTTGGACTAATTTATACTTGTAAAAAATTTAAACTTTTTTCTCTTTTTTTTGCTAAAACAGTTTTGTACTTGCTGTAGCACATTTATTGCGCGTTCATGTTTAAGAAGATAACTACGTCTTATTAAAAGCAAAAAACCGCTCATTCGGTTTCTGGTTTGAATTCAAAGTAATAATCATTGTGTATACCTAGATCATATAATTATTTTTAAAATATAGCTATAATAAGTTCAAACTTCAATTTTCAACTACAACTGCGTTATAAGTAATTATGTAGGATAGGAATACTACATAAACCCTTGTCAAAGCAATCTTCACCTTTCCTTTCACAACTTCAATACGGCACTTAACGTCTTTACAATAAGCCAATTAACATTGCTTTGTAGTTCTATTAGTCCCAGATTTCTGAGCACTACAGCGTTGCCGATCAAGTGTAGGTATTGTAGCGTAAAGAAAAGAAGAGAAGAAATGAAGAACACCATCTTTACGCAGAACACGTATAATGTAGTAAATATTAAAAATTGCCTAAATTAAATTATTAACATAAAATAGAAAAACAAGTAAACAAAAACATATGATAATATAAAAATGTTGAAAGTATTTGAAATAAATTAAAACATACAGAACCTAATTGCACGGAAACCATTACCTAAATTTATGTGAATTTTAATTGAAATTGTTCGGACCAATTTATGTAGATTTAGAAATACGGTTGCAACTCGTTTTTTAAAACTAACAGATCGTTTCTTAAAAGGGAAAAATGGAGTCTAGGAGTTGGTTCGCTCACAAGAGATTATGAAACCATATAAAAAAACTACGTACAGACTTTACACGCGCGAATTGGAGACGACCGTCGTAAAATTCCAAATAGGAACCGCACAGGAAAAAAAATGTGAACTTCCGAATTAGCTTAAAAAAAAACCTTCTCGTCGTCCTTTTCGCGGCGGCAATACGACGTCCCGGGATCCCGCAGCACTCTTTGGACCAAAAAGGAGCTCAACGAACCGACGAACATGCCAAAGAAAGGACATTTGGGTAGGCCGCAAAAGTACTCAAACTGCCAGACCTCGTTAAAAATACTTCAAAGAAGAAGAAGTATTTCAAAGAAGAGAAAAATAAGAAGAAAATAACCCACATAGTCCCCATATTCACAAAATGAGTTAAATAATTTAAAAAAATATATAATATTTTACAAAGTAAATATTTCATGTCAAAAATAATAAAAATAGAATGCTTAATAAAGTAAACATTCATGTCAAAATATACCAACGAGATGAACGAAAAGTATACAGCAGAACTTAAAAAAAAATGACAATGTCTAAAAAATTTGAAAGGTGTAATGGATAAATGTAACATTAGGCCATGTACATAATTGAAGCAGCTCAATCTCAAGCCTTTTTGTCTTGAGTCTTTAATTGTGTAAAAAGCTTTCTGGCATAGCTTACGTTTTATAAATAATTTGAACTTATTAATACTAAGGTCTTGAATATGGCTAGGGAGTTTATTATAAAAACGTATACATTGGCATCTAAATGAACCACCTATTTTCTTGAGCCTGGTTTTAAGAATGACAAAATTGTGTTTGTTCCTAGTATTTACGTAATGGATATCACTGTATCTTTTAAATAGATTAATATTTTTATGTGCATACAAAAGATTCTCAAAAACATACTGAGAGGGCACAGTCATTATATTAATCTCTTTAAATTTGTCTCTGAGAGAGTGTTTGGACCTTAATTTATACATTTCAATTCTCGTTCCGAAAAAATCAACGTCTCTTGACCACGATTCTTTCAACATTGAATCTCAAACAAAATATCTAGATTTTACTTGTCAAATATTATCGAATGTCATCAAAAGATTTCAAACGGAAAACGAAACAATAACCAAAAAGATTTGCGTCACAAACAAAAAAAATAAAAAAGCATTGAGAACCTCCACCAATTTCTTGGAGTGATTTGAAGAATTATGTAGTGACCACACTGCAGTATGTAGGTACATGTGTGCAAAAATGGATTCCTTCTTTTTTCCAAACTTGATTTATGTTTTGTGTTTATTGAGATACTTTCTGTTAAATTTATTTAGCGTTTTGTAGTTTTAAATATACTGGATTTTTACAAATATTTTATGCTGGATTGACACCGTCATTCACACAGAGTAGGTACATTATAATATACTCAGTTACCCCCAGTTTTCGGAAGAGAATAATCGACCCCATCGACCCGTCACGAATAAACGCATGTGAAGTGATGCGTTTGGTTGTTGAAAAATCATTCAACCAATCACAATTCGATATCGCACGTTTGACATTTTGTCACAGTAATTTTCGTTCCAGAAACTGGGCCATAAAAAGTTGAAATTAAAAGTTGACTATTTGCCTCAATGCACGTCGATCAATCTCGGACACAATCCATGATTAAAATTGATGTCTGTCCTACATGTCTTCATCACGATCTTAAACCTAATAATAAATTTTGATTTCGGTAGTTTATATTATTCACTGAACGCGACCATGGCATGACAAATTCAGTTGTGCCTGCCATTACAACGAAAACGTTGTAATGGCAGGCACAACTGAATTTATAAATTTTCCGAATGTCACGACTTTTTTCTTATAATATAATTTCAAAGCAGCTCTAAACTCTAGTTACTCGAGTATATTCACGCATTGCTCGATGCAAATATTTATTTAATTAAAATCGGTAATTCGGGTACCTATTTATGTATCCAGATCCATTTCCACTTAAACCAGTGAACTTTTCACTGTAGGTAATAATGACGATCATTATATACTTACACTTCTTCCTCCTTCTTATCATTTGAATCAATGATTTCACAAAAAAGTTTTAATGCGAATCAAATTAATTGGTGTCGGGCAATTTTAGCATTGCAATTAGTAGCTTTATCTGAAAGTTTTACAGATTCAAACACCCGTTTTATCTACTTTAGTATCAAACTCTAATATCGGCTACCCTAATCAAAACTGTCAGAATTAAGGTGAGATTCATTTAAACAATCGGAAACGTTAATCTGCCCCTGTCAACATTCAATATTTAGTTTGGACACCTTCTGGATAATTGCCAATCTATGGCAGAGCTGCGGAATCACATCTTTTTAAGTCCCATAAGTGATAGTTTAACATGACACGGTAATTTGGAGGAAGGTTGGACTTTTAGTCACGACTTCTGAACACCTGAAAATAAAAGGCAGGGGAGGCAATCTCCATAAATTTACATTTGTCAGCCACCTTGGAATTTGCTCTCCATCGGAGTGTTATTTGTTTTCATTGCCGACTTGCGAAGGAGGAAACTTCACAGTTCATTTTTGTTATTTTCTTCAAGTTTCTGTGGCTTGAACGTTGTTGAGGTCAAGTACGATTATATTTTTGCAGTGTTTTCTACAAAGTAATATTTTCTTCGTCTGTTTTCCCTCTCAACACTTTAAAGTAATGGCGTCGGCAGCTAACAGCGCTTTTTAAAAGTTGGTCGACGGTATACCGTCCTACTTCATTATACTGGCTGAATTACTACCTCAAGAGCCAGTTTTTTTAGCCATTTACGAAAAGGATTGTAAGTTGTTTGCGACTTTGCAGTAAATTGAAAACTAGAATACATTTCTACTATAAGTAAATAAGCAATTGTTAAGTCAAAACACTTTCAACTAGTCGGGGAAATGTATCCTCATGCTTCTTCAAACAAATAGTTTAGTCAAGTCTGGGATCAGTTACCCGCAATTTAGACACTTGAGTGTAAGTTTTCAGTGAGTACGAAGTAGTCCGGACAACTCCGGCCTCGGTACAGTAACCTCTTGATTTCAATACAAAGGGAACAACATGACAAACAGTTTTCGCTTTTCTCTGAAACCTGGCTCAGTATACAAAGGAGATCAACAAAGCAGAATTTGAATTATTATAACAAAAGAGCATCGAATGTTTTGTGTAAAATTATTTACTACTAACTTCCTAAAATAAAAAGTAAACCTATATTTGTTGACTATAAAAGTTGTTATACGAGTAATTTTTCGCGAAATTGAACCACTTTTATTAATTTTGGCATGTGCCGAGTTATCAATTGATAACCGAGTAGGTAATGTCAAAGACTTTTGACATTACTCGTCTCGTCTTCAAAAGCAAAATGGTCACGCAAAGAAGTCGGACTTTTGTTATGTGTAGTTGTCGTACTTTAAGTTAGGCTGCGTTGAAGATTGATTACGTGCTCCCGTAGCCCCCTGGTGCAAGTGTGCGAGGGGAACACGAGGTGGTTTTAGTCAGTCAGAAGTCTGATAGACCCCTCCGTCCGACCAAGGACGGGGGACATCCATGAGGATTTCCACCCCGACACCAAAAAAAAAGGTTTACGGTAGGTATTACAAATTAGACTAAAGCCACGAGATGTACAGATCTATCCATTTATCACAATCCTGTTAGTTTTATCGTCGGCTTGCAACAATAAAACTAATAAAGGCGTCGGTCATTAAGTTCGTCGGTACTTCTAGCAACTTTATGGCTGCGTGTGGCACCATACCGATTTTATTAACCATTTTCATACATTATCGATTAACGTAATTAATTGGAGTGTTCAGATATGTTACCCGCAGCTGTTGTCGAGACGCAAAAGTGCCTAATCACCTAATCGTAGTATAAATCTTTGTGTAACCGGCTGAAAATATTCCGAAAAAAGAAAATGGAGCGTTTGCGTTTAAAATATTCATTGTCTAGACTTCTAGAGGTTAACATGACAACAGGAAATTAAGTTCTTCTTTTTAGAAAGAAAGAACAAACCAATCATTTCCTTTTTGCAGAGCAGAGCTAATTTTAGAAGATAAATATTTATTCAACACATTTGCTCAAAAAATGCATTTACGAAGCCTGTATGCATTGTTCGAAAGTTAAAAATTATGCACCACACAATGGAACGTGCGGCAAAATAGGTACTCTCACCTAAGTACATATTTTACCGCAAACTCCGTTGTGTAGCGCCGTGCGTATTCTTTACGGTTTTTTTTTAATTTCCATAAAAAATAATAAGAATTCCACCAAGGAGTTTCACATCACGAGAATAAATAAGCTGAATAATCAAACCTCCTTGGAAGCGCTTTTGCTGTATACGTTTGTCTCATTTTAATATTATAGAGAAAATGAGAGAAGATACATAAAAAAAGGAAATTATGTGGTTCTAATTTTCACCACGCGCATGTGACGCCCTTTGCAATTCGCGCCATTTTCATATTAGAAACGTCAAAGATTGTTGCGACTTTCCGACTGATTTCTAAATACAAAAAGTTTGTTTAAGAACTTATTGTAATGTTTTCTCGCAAATGTGTCGAAAAACGTTGTATGACACACGTGCGGATTTGGTTTTTACAAACTCGTGACTATGGTAAGCCCTCGACTTCGTCTCGTGCTTACATTCGTCTACTCGTTTGTAAAAACCAACTTACCGCACTAATATCATAAATAACTATGATATACTGAACCGACTAAGTATACCTATAGCGTCATCCCCGAAAGAGTTTACAAGGGTAAACTTCCCACACGTACTGTCTGTATTTAGATACCGCAAGTACCTCTAGAGGTAATGTTTTGGATCAGTGAGGCTATCTTTACGCGGTCGCCGGTGGAGCGAGATATCAAAATACGTGTGGGAGGGGCTAGTCATGAGTGACAATCGATATCGACATTTTATAACAAGCCTAACAACCCACCTTTATTTTAATGTAAGTTCACCCCTTTCTGAGTTCATACAAGAACACCATACAAAAAGCAATGCCAGTTTTTCCCAATTTTCTGAGTTTTTTTGCCCTAAAGATCTTATTCGGACTAATCACGAGAGTTTCAAACAAAATAAGCCAAGATCGGTCCACCAAAGAAACAGGATTTAATTTTATTGGTCAAAAGTTTTGAAGCAAGCATAAATGTTAACCGCTCAAGCACTGACATGTGAAAATTTCAAATTATGTAATATAAATCTTACGTTATAGTAATAATACACATTAAAATCGCGAAAATCTCGCGGCACACCGGTGTGCCGGCAGTGCTTGGCTTAAATATACACTCATCAATGAGTGATTCCCCCAACAAATAAATTATTTACGTTAGGGTTAGATTTACGTGTCAAAGAAGAGATAAAGGTATTATTAAGTAAAACAAGGTCTAATGTAATGGAGACCTTTGAACAAAAGCCGATATACAAACGAATATGAACAACAATAAAGCGATCCTTTGTTATGTGGGTTTGTCGATATATTTCGATTATTTCCAAGCAATTACTATGTACGCATGAACGAATGTATTCGGGTGTAAATCGTCGCGGTTTCCCGAAATCCCAAGAATCCAAAGGGTTCGCCGATACCCGCAATTAAAATTCAATACTTACTGTATTGATTTTTATTATTTCAAATAACTCAAATGAATATAATCTGCCTAGCTAGGCCTTTTCCCAACTGTGTTTAGGCCGGCTTCCAGTTAAACCGGATTCAGCTGAATACCACCCCAACCCAGTAATGGGGTAACATTATACTGTTTGGCAATCCATATAGTCGTTAGGGATTAAAAATGATCCGAACATCAAAAATCTTTTTAGGGTTCCGTACCCAAAGGGTAAAAACGGGACCGTCTGTCCGTCTGTCTGTCACCAGGCTGTATCTCATGAATCGTGATAGCTAGACAGTTGAAATTTTCACTGATAATGTATTTTTGTTGTTACAACAAATACTAAAAACAATTTTATAAATCTTTAAGTGAGGCTCCCATACAACAAAGGTGATTTTTTGCCGTTTTTATAGATAATGGTACGGAATCCTTCGATCGCTAGTCCGACTCGCACTTGGCCGTTTTTTTTTTAATGTAGAGAAATATTCATGGATACACAGGTCACAGTCTGGGAAGACTGAGTGTTATGTCGGACTTCTACCGGCTAAAACCCACAGTTCCTACCGTTACCATGAGTTGGAGGCCCGGGATGTAATAAAATTGACGCGCACCAAAAAGCATTATAGCATGGTTCAGGGTTTGAACCTACCAGTCAACCATTCTTTCGATAGGCAGTCTTTATACCGTCAGTCTACGAATTCTATTATTATAGACCAAAGATCTAAAAATGACAGCCACGACCAACGGCTTGACGTGCTTTTCGCGGCACGGAAGATCTCGGTATGTCCAGATGGTCTCCCATCCACCGACCGAGACAAGCGTTGCTTAAGCTTGAAGAGCAACTCGTGTGGCTGATATAATTTAGCCAGGAGCTCTTCAAATCACTCAAATGAATAACATAGGGGAATTCATCGAAAAATCGTACAATAAAAAGGAGAGTGATCAAGCGGGCTTTGAGTACGTGAGAGGAAAATAAATGAGATACCGAGTGAAAATCTTCATAACTGAACGATTACTGATGGCAATTCGATTATGAGCAACATTGGTATTCAAAAGCCTTCATCAATATACGTTAACCGACCTATAGGTATACATAATTACATACATATATTTCTCTTATATTTACTGTGGAATAATTTTAGTGATGAGTCTACTAGATGAGGTCAGCTTGAAATGTTTCTTTCTTAGGGTTCTGGAGTCAACAAGGAACCCACATAGTTTCGCTATAACCGCGGACAAACAGACGGACGTCTGTCTGTCCGCGGTTTAGCTCAGAGACGCTTAGCACTAGAAAATTGGAATTTGGTACGGGTATATATATCAATGACGCAGACAAGATTTTTTTTATCGTCTATAGATTGGTGTGGGGTGTGGTTGGATAGGTCGTTTAAAAATGGGGGTCTGCGAAAACCATGTTTCCATCCAAGGATCTGTTTGAGAAATATTAAAATTTTTGCTACAGTCAAGTATGGGGGACACTTGACTGTAACAAAAATAAGACTTCTGCCAGCTATTATCAGTTTATGCCACGATCATATAATAGGGGTTATCAAAACACGAGCATGGGTTTATCACACTCGGCTTCGCTGCGAATGTTAATAGTATCACACGAGTGTTTTAATACCTAATTATAAAGCGTGGCATACTCTATTTTATCTTCACTCATATAGTTGAAATAAGACAAAAGTGGAAAAACAGTTTATTCCAAACTCACAGTCACGGAGAAAATATGTGGTATGGCGGGAAATTTAGATTATTATTACGAATGACTCCGCAGCGCGCGGATCCATAGACAATGACACTATTTTTCTACAGTATGGCAATATATTAAAAAGTAACTGTATGAAAATTAAATAGTATACATTACTGTAGCGGCCAGCAAAAGAGGTATTGATGGACATAGTCATAGTACCTATTTGCTATTTACTGCTCTTTTGGTTATAACAACGATCAGAATCTTTTATGAAGAACCTTTTAGCCAGTATTTCAAATGAAATTTCAAGTTCAATATTTTGGAAATTAATAACTTGAATTTAATTAAACTTGGCACGGTACGCAAGATACCTAAATTTAAAAAGTATAATGAGAACTTTTTCGCGAAAGAGTTTAGAAAGAAGGGAAGAGATTTAAACTTTCTATGAAATATATTGCAGCGAAAACGCTCTTAATATATAAATTCATAGTAATCCGTGGCAAAGTTTGTTATCAAATAACGTTGGCGACATTTATCACTTTAGCAATATCGTAAAATGTTCACCTACATGACCCGGTTTACACCGGCGAAACGAATTTGTCTCAAGCAATAAAAGTAGTATTTCAAGAGAGTGTGCTCACCAAAAGCAGTTTTGTCTGACATAGACAGTTGCAGAACTATTTTATCTTATATCAAAAGGGTTTCACGTACAGTCGTTAGATTACATTTTATGCAATTTATAATACCCACCAATTTAGTTTTAACGGTTCAAAAATCTCCGTCTTGGCATTTGGATGCAGATACAGCGCCTCCCGATGACAATAATATGTACATTTATATTCCGGAGGTGCACAAAACATGCAATAGGCAGCACTCATTGATTTCCGAAAAATAACGATTGATTTTAAAATTATATTTTCACTTTTGACTGAGTCTGTTTTGCTTCGAATGTTTGGTTTTCATAGAACGAGTGTCATTTCAAACCACAGATATTTGAACAGGAAAAACACGATGGAATCAACGAATGGTTCTTTGAAAACGTGGTAACATGTAAAATTTACAAACACTTATAAATAAAAAGAGTTAGGTACCAACATTCTCCTTTTCGAGCCCTTTGTAAATCTACACTAATATTATAAAGAGGAAAGATTTGTTTGTTTGTTTGAAATGAATAGGCTCCGAAACTACTGGACCGATTTAAAAAAATCTTTGACCAGTAGAATCCTACATTATCGGTGATGGACATAGGCTATAGAATATTTTCAAAAAAGTTAGGGACCGGTATGAAAACTTCGATAATGTAACCCAAGCTGTGAAAAAAAATCCTTATATCGCGTACGCTGCGGAATCTATTGACAATAGAGCAAAGTGATGTACTACAGTTTTATAGAGGTTATCAATATCTACAAAAAAAAATCCACAATACCATATGTCTAACTATTATGGATAAGTCACCATGACCGCTTTTTGTTCATATTATTGAAGCAAATCCCATGGTGAAATAAAAAATGTTGATTTTAGTATCATGATATTAATCCTTATCCATTTAAATGGTTTGATAGTTAAGGTTGATTATGTCCGTGTAAATTACACTTTAAATTATTCAAATCGGAGCTTTCGTTCAAAAGTTACGACGGTATAATAAACATGCTCGGAGTAAGAAAACTGTCGCGGCTTGAGCGAACGGGGGAGATTCGTATACAGGGGGACCCTGGAGACGGATCCAGGGTCCCATCTACGCCAAATTCGGTACGAAACTTCATCAAAATCAGTCCGTCGGCAGTTAAGGCGTGAATGCATAACAATCATTTCATCACATTATTATAATGTTTGTTAGGATTAAATGATTTGATCTCAGTAGGTAGCCTAGATAGTGGTAGGTCAGTGGCGTTTTCCAGGTCCTCAGAAGTGGAGGTATTTAAACACTTTGGACACTGCAACAGATGGTTTTAAACAGGAGCACCACACTGGGTTTTGTGGGGTCCCCCATTTCGCTAGATAGCGTTCTAA
Organism: Melanchra persicariae; assembly: GCA_947386135.1. Classification (NCBI taxonomy): domain Eukaryota; kingdom Metazoa; phylum Arthropoda; class Insecta; order Lepidoptera; family Noctuidae; genus Melanchra; species Melanchra persicariae. The sequence goes on from OX376655.1 coordinate 10,800,061, forward strand.
TTTATGCAATCCTTTGAAGTAATAAAACAGATGCTCTCCAAATGCTTAGTACAACAGGATATTGATTATGTAATCTCAAGGATGTACCGACACACTCTCACGTGACAATAGGCAATCATTCAATCAGGTCTAGTACTACTCGAATTTTGACGTGACTATTTTAGTTATATTATGACGTAGACAACGTATAGATATGAAAGACTACAGCAGATCCAAGAGTACAATTATGTAGTCTTTCCTGAACATAATGCTGCACCGAGTTTATTGTTAATTTTTTACCTGGCTCGTTCTTTGCTTTTTTGCGGGATTTAGAATTAGAATTTTGCAAATCCGTATATAAATGACGGAGTCATGCCCGCACATACATAAAAATATATTTATATTAACCGAAATGACAACCTCTTCCTTTTTGAAGTCGTTTAAAAACACCTCTAATATCCCTACATTTTGACAAGTTTTTTAAATGGATTATAGATGATTTAAAATTCCGACTTGAATTTGAACGCTTTTTAAGTACGACAAATTGATCTTCAGGTATCAAGATCTCCAACGTACTAACAACGAACAGGCCAGGGAGCATGAAAAATAGTTCAGGAAGATCTTCAAATAGTTCAGTCAGGCACATCAGCAATGAGCAAAAGACTGAAGGAGGAAGAGCCACCTTACTCTTTATTAAACTACATCATACCCAAATCAAAATTAGTTTCGGAAATAATGTCCCAAACCGCATAGGAGCAGACCGTCGGAACTTTAAACAAGGGAGTTTATAGAGGAATCGAGCACAATTTCCATAAGTACGGTGGAGGCATTGTGTACGGCGAATAACCAGTTATGTCACAACTGTGACACTGACACTGTGATATAACTAGTTATTCGCCGTACAAACAGACAAATGTGTTGTGATTCACAACCCATTTGTCTGTTTGTACACAGGGTTTTAACGCTGTATTGGTAACATAAACATTGACATCCAGGCACTCAACTGTTGGGAATGCCTTTGAAATACCATTTAAGAACGGAAATCTCTATACCTATGCTGGTTCTATTCTTAGATGTATTATATTATTAAATTACTTCATAACTTTATCTATCTCGGTACCTACATAAATAAAACAAAGTAGTAGGATTGAAAATAGCATTGATGACGGAGAAGTTGTGAGGAATTCGATTGTCATGGCATTTGATGTGATGAATAGGAATGAGAACATGTCGTGCGGAAAGTTTGTGCATAAATTTGAATGGGCTGAACGTGTAGGTGAACACCAAATAATTGATGGATGAACACTGTTCACTGTTCAACTTAAGAAACGATGTTAAGGATGAACACCAACGAAGCGTTGAATGAACATCATGGAAACTAAGGACGAACTTGTAGAAGAAGATATTTATGGATAAGTACCTACAAAGGTGTTGACTTACTTAGATGGCCAATAGTGCAATGGATGAACTAAACATACAATACCTAACTTAAAAAATGCGTGAGTGTTGTGGAACACTCGATTGGAACGAATTTCCTATCGTAGTACCTACTATTGTATGTATTGTATAATATTATTGATAAACGTAAAAAAATCCACGTTTTTTTACGGTTTATTTTCATTGGTTTATATTTTCATGAAATTGGTTCCCCGGGCGATAGAGGTTAACCAACAAGTGTTTACAAACAATTAGCAAACAGATTACGCAGCACGTGTTTTGTTAACAAAACACATGGTCGTGACGGAAATTTGTGACGAAATCTTACACTTTTTTTCGCCTAGCCCCCATCTGATCTGCCAAGTTCGAACCGTGCGATAAGGAACTTCGTTATAAAAACTCACACATAAGTAAACTCTAAAAGATGTCGTCAAAAAATTCGTTCGCGTTGCTGTCGACTGGAAGTGAGCCCAAAAGAATGGCGGTATTGCCGCGTTGTATGGCAATGTTGCTTTTACCTTGGACAAAGGTTAACCTCTTTTCAAGATAAAAAGCCAGCCCTTGGGTCACGCGAAATAGGAGATCAGGAGAATAATCAAAAAATGTTTCCGATTGAAAAGTTACTTGCATTTGTTCGATACATTGTTATACAAACAAACGTAGTTATGATAACGCTTATCAGTGACTTAATAATTGATACCAACGTACGTGATGCGACTAATTGCTATCTATCGCCTCAGATTGATTTGGTTAGTTTAAGCTAATCCGAGAATTAATCTACGCGTTGTAGTTATGTTAATCAAATATATGATTAATTACAGAAATGCAACATCTATTACCTACATACAGTAAAATCGTTTGATGAAATTTTAAAAAGGAAACTTTACAAAATGCTGTGCTTGTTGATACAAAAGGTTTTAACTTTTATTTAGTTTTCCGGAATGCATGCGATATGATTGTTTGAAAAGCACATTCATGGATTTATTTGAAACATACTAGCACGAGTCAACAAAACAATATTGACGATGAAATCTACAAACAAATAAAGTGTAAAACCAACAACCTACAACTAAAATACTATTCTGTGACTTAAACAATACCTAGAATAGACAGCCTCCACAATGAATAGAATTCTAACTTCTAAGATTTAAAAAAAAAGCTGACTACCTCGAATATTAAGTTGGTAGCAGGTACTTACACATGTAACCAACCCATCGATTTTGAAGAGATTGAGGCCAACCTTTCCTCCATCCTTCTAAGACTCAGCTACTGTCATGCTGGCAACACTTTCAAACCAAATCCCTCATACATGCTGTCATGCGTTTTCCACTTCTGACTTCGTAACAGACAAGGGAGTCAAACACTAAACATCTCGTGACAAAGAGTGCCAATAACAGTCCCCAAAACCAAAATAACTGGAAATCCCTTCTAATATTATAAATGCGTAAGTAACTCTGTCTGTCTGCCTGTTACGCTTTCACGCTAAAACGGCTAGGTATACGGATCGTCATGAAATTTGGTGGATATATAGCCTGGGATATGGAGCAGGACATAGGCTAATTTTTTATACGATAACCGAGATCCACGCGTAAAAACCTAGTAACATTTAAAAACAAACGGATAGGTTAACAGACTACAAGAATATGAAACAGAAGCACACAAGAAACTACCTAGTACGCCGTTTGATATCCCTCAGATTCGCGACTTCCCAAGTCTTGCAACACTGATTTCTTTTTTTCACTGGTGAAAATGGAATGTGGAGTCACTCCGCCCACTCCAACTTATTGGATACAGCTCTAAATGAGACGTTTCGTATTGTCACATGTCTTTAACCAACGTATAAATACGGATGATGTAACCACAAATCGACATTGCGCCCCCAGAAATTCCCAAGACAACAGCAAGCCGCATAGAAAAGACGAACCTAGGAAATTTCTCGAGCGATGCATTGGGCATTAATTACAGCTTAGTATCCCAGACACTGCCCTGGATTTTTAAGTATTTTCGTTGACAACACCGCATCAAAAAGGTCCGACCTCTGGCGGAGAGAAGTTCAAACGTCCTGAGCATTAAAATGGCATCGTCCCGTCGGTCTTCCGCCTGGGCACCGGTTGTCATGGCTGACCTGGAAGACTTTCAACAGACTCCACAATCAAATCGGCCTTAGCAACGACAAATCTGGGACAAACAATTTTTTTTAAACTTTAGTAAAAACAACTTATATTTTGTCTTATGAAGAAGATATTATAATATTAATCTTTTTGGAAAGAAATAAGAGGCGGAAGTATAACATTATCATACCGACACAAGTAGGTAGGTAGGCTACCTGAGGTAGGTATAATAATAATATGTCATCAATTGCTGTTTGCCTCTCGTGCTCGTGCCAATGCCGTGCCAATTCACATTTGCATATTGTGACATGCGCATTCATATATTCACGTTGGTATTGAAGAATAGCCCAATTAGTTAACTAATTATTCCGACACATTGAACTAAATCTGCGTGATTAGTGTACCTATATGTTAGTCAGTAGTATGCTCTGTTATTTGACAGTAATTGCAATGCACTGTACGCTATTTGCTTATCCATTTTAAACAACGAATTTGGAATCGTAATTTTGACTTTTTTTTAAAGTAATATAGGTATTTCTCTTTTGATAAGCAACATCAACATGGTTTTAGCCCCATTTCTAAAGTAAGCGAATGAAGATCGCAAATTCTTAAAAATATTTTCGCTTTTTTTTTTAAATTACTGCTAAAATGTAACCAGAAATAAAAACTTGCCATGTTTTAACTTACAAAATACTTTAAAGTGAGATAATGGGTGTAGCTGAAAGGTGAGTAATTATGAGTAGTTGAACATTAAATAAAACGGAGCAAAGAGCATACGAAAATAGGTTAAGAAAATGTCTCATACATAATGCAAAGGCTTTCCAACGTTCAAGAGCAAAACTTCAAAATGATATGTAGATAACGTTGTATAAATATTCATATAAGTAAAAGGCAAGTTAGTTGCTCGGTCTGTGATGGCCAAGCCTCATTTGATAAGTTTTTGCATGAGCTTTAAAGTCTGGAAAAGAAGAGATGGGGTTACCTTAAAGCAATTAGCTCTTGTACTCTGTAGAGTTACCACCCATTATTTTGTAATCAAGGTTACTCGCTCACCGCACGTAGTAAAGTTCATAGTACGTTGTCTATTTCACCAAGCGAGACTCTCCGTTGTTTTGCTATAAATGCAAAGCAACGTTTGTGTACCGTTCTCATTATTGACAAAACAACATGCAAGCTAAGCATGTTGAGTTAAGCGCATAGCTGTTTCTTATTTCAGTGATATACTGGCTAAGTTTACTTAAGACATTTTGTCCATTATTACTTCGCTCATCTATATCTGACCCATTACGCATCCGTGTTTGGGTCACAGAAGTTTATATTTGTACCTTTCAACTGAATTGTTCCAGTACAATTGGATCAAGTTGGCTGTGGCAGATGGACAGTTAAGACACACGAGTACGAGACCCTTAAAAGTTCCGTTTTTTCGTCCGTTTTTTAAATAACATGCAATATACCGATATTGCATGTTATTTCAAATTGTATTATTGTGCTTCACTTCACACCGTTGTGTTTTTATATAATAGTAGGCGGATTGCCTTGGGTCCTATAAAAACTTGTTCATCACTATAAAACTTGAAATAGAATCAATGTCTATAAACTTGTGAAAATATTTTATCCTTCAGCATATTTTTCCGGATGTACCCAATCATCTAGTTGGCCTTTTGTAGCTGTTTATTTTATGTAGTACACTTCAGCAATAATCAAGTTACAGCCGACACCAGTTTCATTTAAAATTCAGCCCGCAATCTGAATAAAGTATGCGCCTGGGAAGCCCACTCGCTGAACAATAGACTTCCTTACTGCTCCATTCTTATGGAAAATATATGTGAAAAGTGATATTATGTGTTCGCTTTAACTGTTCGCTTCTTACAAACAAAAATGATTTCATTAAAAAAAAAATATTTTAAAGCGAAAAATAACATTGTTAAAGGAAAGACAAAATTGAGATTTTTTTTTAATGCAATAATATTATTATTTCTGTTTACACAAAGCATTGAATAATCCGTAGAACCGTGTTGCAATAATGTTAGTCTTGCTTGTTCAGATTATTTTTAATGGGACATTAGGTAAATAAAACATCAAAGGAAAGGAAACCACAAAAGATTCAACCTTTATACCGTTATTTTATTTCGGCCCTCACCCAGAAATCGCGTTTCATTTTATGTTATGGTTTTAGGAGTATAGATCGTCCCATGTCTTATAATGTAGGTACATTTACTTATATTTTTATTTGCCAGTTATCCGAAAATCGGGCACTTTTATGAGATTGGTGGGTTACTTTGAGGCTAACAGTAGGTGAGGCCTTACAACGGCAAGGCCTTCATTTAAATAGTGACTTTGGTTTTAAATATTATTTAATATCTTTTGATCAATATTAAAATATAAAAATGAAAACTGCCACCACAAGATCCTCAGCAACATAGTTGGAGGCTCCATCAAAACGCTTTCATTTTTATTTATTGTTTTTTTTTTTCAATAAACAGCTTTCTATTTGCAAGCCAGTTCGAAATTTAAATAAAGCCTTTGATAAGTTACCCCCTTTTTTTTATGTTTTTTTTTTTTTTTCGGGGATGGGAAATCATCAAATGACCCCTCCCGCTCTGGGTGGAGCGGCAGGGAGTGTCAGACTTTTACTGACTAAAACCCGGCCTATGTCCTCCTAGTGCCTTTCCTTCCAGGGCCGCGGTAACTCTTTCGAACATATTCCGCAACCCTGGCAGGCTCTGGCCCTAACGGGCCCCGACCCATGCTGTCGACTGCTGGTTTGGCGCGCGTAGAACACAGCGCGCCGTCAACCCGGGCCTGTTCTGATCGGACGGCGAGCTACCCATTGCTCGCCGTCCACAGGCATCAGTCACTGCGCCATGCTCAGGAGCATCAGTTCCTGGGCGGCGCAGTGGCTGTCGTTCAACAGGAGGGGGTGAAATGGGGCCATTACTGGCACTCCATTTCAGCCCCCTCCGGAGCCCTTTGTAGGGGCTCTACTGCGGCTGTTGCAGTAGCAGCAGCCGCAGTGGAACCGGCTATGGCGGTGGAAGAAGCGGCGGCAGTGGCGGCGGTTGCGGCAGAGACGACGGTGGCGGAGGGCTTTCTCCTGTTTCCGGCTTTGGCGGGTGGGGCACAGGCCCTACCCCCAGCCCAGTGGTCGGCCGGCTTGCCAGCTGCCGCACAGACTACGCAGTGCGGCGCGGCGTCGCAGGAGCCGGCCCTGTGACCGGGCTGACCGTAGCGGAAACATAGACCGCTGCGGTCCACCTCCGAGGTGCATTGAGCTCCCACATGGTGGCTTACCTGGCACCGGAAGCACCTCGGAGGTCGGAGTTCCAGCAGTTTGACCTGCGCGGAAACCCAACCCACCAAAAACCTTCGGCCCTCCGAGATGGTCTTGGCCGCCGACACGGGGCAGCTCACCACAACGGTGCGCATGCCCGTGTTGTCAGGACGTAGGGTGCCCGCCTTCACCTCCTCTGCTGAGCACCCCCCCGTCCTAACGACGGCGGCCACCACCTCCGCCTCCGTGACGGAGTCGTCCAGGCCCAAGATGCGCATGTCAATGCACTTGGTGGGCCTGGACACTCGGGCATCGTCCGCGCTTAGGGACGCCCTGAGCCTTTCGGCTAGAGCGTCCGCGGTTGGGCCGCTGGCTGCCTCGGAGATCTCCAGCATCCGGGCCCCAGTCATGGTGACCCTGAGCCGGAGGGCCCCTACGATGCCTAGCTCACCAAGGTTCACCGCCTCCTTCGCCTTGGTGAGTTCGCCGCGTCCGGCTGCAGTGTGAGCACTACAGCCTTGCCCGCCTTCTTCTTCTCCCCGGCCACTTGCCATTCGGCTTGAGCCGGGGGAGGTTCTGAAGGCGAGGAAGCCGGGGGGAGCTGCTGCACAGACGGCGCAGGAGCCTTCGCCGTCCGCGCAGCAACCCCACCCTTCCTCTTCCTTCCCGGGGCCGGGTCCGGTTTTCCCGGCACCGGCTTCGCGGGTGCCGGCCCGGACCCTTTGTCCTGGCCGGACGACCCCGGTGTGGCAGCCACGGCGGCCGCATACGACGCCGCCTTTTTCCGGCCTGGGGGGGCCTTCCCACTCGCTGCCGCACTCGCTAGCGGGGGGCGCAGGACGATGCCCTCCAGGACGGAGAACCGCGCCTGGAAGGCAGCCATCTCCTGCCGCGCCTGGAAGGCAGCCATCTCCTGCCGCACCAGGTCCAGCACCTGGCCCTCCTGCGGCACGGGCTGGCCGTCCTCCCTGCGCCCCCCTTGCGGCGCCCCCTGTGGGTCGGCTCCCCAGAGCCTGGCCAGGTCTGCGCGGAGCCCCTCGTTCTCCTTTCGGAGACGCTCCGTGGCAGCAGCCAAGCGGGCGACCTCCGCCCACAGTTTGGACATCTCGTCCGGCAGAGGCCCACCTTTGTTAGCCTCCGCTGCCGCCAGAATGGAGGCCATCGCCGCGTTTATGGCCTTGTTTTTGGAAGATAGCTTCCTTTTCAAGGCCACATCGCGGATCGCGGCCTCCACTATCTCCGCAAACCTGGCCCTCCGACATCACTCCTGTCCGGAGTCATCCGGCTCACCGCCGGAGGACTCCGAGCCAGGAGCCCCACGACCGCCATCTCCGGGGGGTCGTCCAGCATCCTTGGAGGCAAGAACTCTGCCCTTGCCTCCCTCTCGGCCCTTACCCCGCCTGCTGGTGGGGATCTTCCGGGCCGAGGCCACCTCCTCGCTGCAGGACGACCCCAGGTCGTCCTCCGGTCTAGGCCGCTTGCGGAAGGACCTAGAGTCCTCCGCTGCAGTCCCTGCCCCCTCGGGTCCAGAGCTCGCCGAGCTCACGATCACCAGGTCGTCGGAGTCCAACTCGGACTCCGACTCTGCACCCGCGCGACGTTCAAGCGAGCCCTCCTCCCAATATAGCGCACCTCTCCGCGCACCGTCCGACCGACGCTTTGTCGGGCGAACTAAAATTAAACCCGATCAAGTCCTGAAAGGACGGCTTGGATCGGGGGCCTCCTCGGCCACTGTTGAACTTGGCAAGCGGAGAATAGAGAGCACTGTTGCCCCCCCGAGAATACGAGGGGCTTGACGCACGAGGCGTGGCGGATTCCCGGGCTGCTGTGCAGTCCGGACCGCCCTGGGGTATATCTTCTCTTGCACACTGCAAGAGAAGATATACCCCAGGGCACTCTATTCATGATTTCCTTTTAGAGGGTGCGGTCCCTGCCTCCCCTTCTCTTCTCTCGCCCTCTCTCACTGCTTGCTCGCTGCCCTCACAGTCACGTCTGATGATCGGACGCGTACCAGAGAGCAGCAAGCAAGTCAATGAGGCGCACACCGTCCGAGGACCCGAACACTGCTCAAGTCTCCGAACGGTGTGCCCCTCTTGTGTCTCTCTTGGTCTGGTCTCTCACTTGGGACCTTCCGGCAAGAGTGGCTCTACCAGCAAAGCCCCCAAGATCACTGAGACACGCAAGCCCCACCACGACGGCAACGTGGAGACACGGTCGGCGGAGATAAGTTACTCCCTTACCCCCTTGGTTGCCATGTTTCGGAGTAAAAGATCGTTCCATTTTTAAATTACACGACAGATACCTATGAGTTTACGAGTTTACTATGTAATATATTTGGCCGCTAAACCACGACAGATATGGATTTTCATAAAACTTTTGCCGGCCGCTGCTCGCATTTATTATATTTGGCCAGTATAGCAATTTCGATTTATCTCGATGAAGGTTGTCAAAATAATGCTCAAATATCCAAGCATATTTGAGAAAATTGCATTTCCTCAAGCAGAAAAGACATCTTTATATTATTTTACAATGTGGTCAGGTTTCATTAAAACCTTTAGCCTATAACATGAAATTTCTCTGCCATGTAACTGTCAACGTGTAACAACCCTAAAAGACTGGCAGCTTTGCCACGTTGAATGGCAAAACATTTAATTTAGGTACTTAAGAAAACTATGAAAGAATTTAATTAATAATTAAATGTTAAAATCTCTTTTGGAGCAACATTTCTTATCAGAAAAAGTTTACGAGTACCTTGCTGTATTTGGCGCTGACATTCTTTTCAGACTAGTTTTTAAATCAAAACCCATTTTTACCCGACCACGTCAAAGCCAAAAGGCAGGCTTTGATCCATCACAATTGTGCGTAACTCTTAGTATGAATAAGTTGTTGTTTCATCCCAATCGGTTTACCCTATCAAAAGATATAGGATTTTAAAGTGATAGTAGAGAAAAAAATAATTTTTAATTTTCAATACGTAAAGCAAATTTCACATAACGCCATCTGTTGAACAAAAATAATACTGCGAAACTTATGAAAAATGACCATTTCATATGTTATAGTAATATTTATCGTATAATTAAGATTTTAGTAACTGCATGTTGCTATCATTTTAATCATGCTGTTTACTGTGCAACTAGCTGTGCCCGCGACTTCGTTCACGTGGTTGGCGGAAAAAAATGTGTCGCGTATAATAATATAGGAATACGTACCTACAGTCAATACCCTGTATTACCTGCCCCCTCTTATGGTGGGTCCACGCTATACACACTATTGCATGTACAAGTATCTGTGGGCATAGCAAGTAGATCGATAATTCATTTATCTCCCGCGCGGCTCAGTTGGGCAGAGAGCGTGCAGTCGCAAGCTCTCCTAAGTAAAACAAAAGTCGCATTTAATCTTCTGACCTTTTTTTAAATTATTTTTTAAAGCTTATAATAAGTCCAGGCTCAAGATTTGTCAACGGTAGCCCGTTGACAATCTTGGAGCGCAGCATTACAGGTGTTAAGCGAACAGATCGCGTTAGAAACACCACCCTGCGCTCCCATAACTAAAGTTATAGATGTTGAGGAAAAAACAGCTTGGCTAAAGTGGGAGTGGGCTGGCCATGTCACACGAATGCACCCGGAGAGGTGGGCGAGGATCGTCACTCCCTGGACGCCTGAGGAAGGATGTCGTCGTCGAGGTCGACCGCGGTGAAGATGGTCTGATGATCTCATCATGTTTGCAGGGAAAGAGGGAAAGGGAAGCCAGAGATCGCCCAAGACAGAGAGGTTTGGAAAGAGAAAGGGAGTCCTTGCCTAGCAGTGGCACACAAAAGTAGGCTAGCAAAAAAAAAATAACTATCATTAAATGAATTGTTTTTCAGTCACCAAATCAGGTAATTTCACTGTATTTATTTTCCAACCTTTTTTCATATCACCTTTTTAGTCAATATGTGTAAATACTCTTTTCAACACATTTGCTCAAAAAATGCATTTACGAAGTCTGTATGCATTGTTCGAAAGTTAAAAATTATGGACCACACAATGGAACGTGCGGCAAAATAGGTACTATCACCTTAGTACATATATTACCGTATACTCCGTTGTATAGCGCCGTGCGTATTCTTTACGGTTTTTTTTTTATTTCCTTAAAAAGTAATAAGACTTCCACCAAGGAGTTTCACATCACGAGAATAAATAAGCTGAATGATCGAACCTCCTTGGAAGCGCTTTTGCTAAGGTTTGTCTAATTTTAAATACTAAAGAGAAAATGAGAGATGATAAATAAAAATAAATGAAAGATGTGGTTCTAATTTTCACCACGCGCATGTGGCGCCCTTTGCAAATTCGCGCCATTTTCATATTAGAAACGTTAAAGATTGTTGCGACTTTCCGACTGATTTCTAAAGACAAAAAAAGTTGTTTCATTACTTATTGTACTGTTTTCTCGCAAATGTGTCGAAAAACGTTGTATAACACACGTGCGGATTTGGTTTTTACAAACTCGTGACTATGGTAAGCCCTCGACTTCGTCTCGTGCTTACATTCGTCTACTCGTTTGTAAAAACCAACTTACCGCACTAATATCATAAATAACTATTTCATATTCCTTGAAATATCATAATTGCATAATTAAAAATAAGTTTCGATGTTGAATTGTTGACAGATGCCATTGATAAAAAAAAAATCTTTTTATAAATTTTTACTGACAGTGGATTTTATTATTTTTGATCTTTTTAATCCTAAATATTACAACAACAGCAACACGCTAATTATTGGTGAGTTCGACGGAACGTGATTGTAACACACAACCTTCAGATAGGACATATTGCGTATTCACGCGAACACCCTCGTTGTGAACTTGTTTGATGGAGCTGTATTTTAATATACTGTCAAGAGACTGCCCCCTGATCCATTAGAGCTGACTACCTACCTACTCTGATGGAGCGCGAATGAGGATTAATTGAGTTAACTTGTGATGTAACCACTGCTGAGCTGAGATTCCTGAGCTCTGCTACTCGTTACCTAGAGTCCATTGCTGCCTCTAGTACAATCTCTTGTGACTAACATCTAATTTTGTTTGGCTTTTAAATATTGTTTAATTTTGTTTTATAATACACAATTGACATGAAGCCTCGTTTACGGAGACGTGGGGCGTCGCGTCTCGCGGAGCGTCAAACGTTTTTTCCGTATACAGACAGGCGGCGCGTGCAGCGGCGAGCATCATCACACGCGCAAACACAAACATAATTTGCAATGCACGATGTTGTTTATGATGACACGTGGCGTGACGCGGCGCGTGGTGCGGGGCGTGAAGAGTAGCGGTGCCCGCCGCTGCGCCCGCGGTCATAGATTGTGAATGGAACTTCGTGGTAGTCGAAAAACCAATTAAAGTAGCAGAATTTATATCTTTCTAGGGTCTTCTTATTGATTGTATGACTCAACCAATATTTAATGTTTAATAATTTATTGTAATATTTAGGATTAGAAAATAATAAAATCCCACCTGTCTACGCCTGTCTTTTTCCTTTCTTAAGTATATTTTCCTTTTAACCCAACCTTGGCAAAGCCAAAAGGAAGGGTTATAATTGTAGCTGTCCATGTATGTATGTACGTATGTTCCACCGCCTAAACTACCTACTGAACCTACTTTAGTGAATAAGTGTCTAAACACTATGCCGAAGGTACGCGACTGAAGGTTAGCATGATTACGCCTGCAATGCTATTTCAATACTCAATACTTTTATTCATTCCACATGTAGGTATTTTTAGGTGGTACCTAAACTTATAGTTAGATCATTATGGATTGTCTTGTCCTTCACCACACAATCCTCACCTTTGAAAACTTCATGAAAATCAATTTTGAGTACGCCAAAAAATAGTCAAGAAATAGTCATAAATAGTCAACAAGATTAAAAAAAATAGTCACACTATGATTCAGAAGTTATAGCTATATGTTGGTGAGGATTTTGTGGTGAACGTCTCCACACAATCTTCACCTCAGTGCAAGCAAACGGCTAGGAGTATCGATTTGGTTTCAATTCCAAAAAATAGTCAAGAAATAGTCGTCTCCAACCATGCTAATTTCGATCTGGTAAACCTTGTAGAAGTATGTTAAACTTCCATGTAAACTTCTAAATACATTATGTTTTAGTACAGTCGCGAACACTAAAGTTGCAAAACTATTTAATTTAATTTTTATTTTATTACTAGCTGTCCCTGCCACGCTTCGCTGTGGTACATTATAGTTACATAGGTGTGAAATGACGAATAAAACTTTTTGTATTTCTCCTATCCCAGCATCACGACACGTTACTAACGTGTTTACTAACTTTTTTTGGCTAAACGCAAGAATATCGCTATCGTATTATACCTACCTAAACATTTAATGAACGAAAATGATAAAGAACCTGCAGTATTGCCGAACTTACATACCTTACAGCAAATAAAATATAAAACAAGAATGTCTGACCACTTTCATCCAAACCCTATTTTATCGCTTGCATGTATGAGTGTAACACCGCCATTTGATAAATGTGTCCGATTTGTATCTGCTAAACCATTTTATACATTTTATTGGAGAGATGATCAAAAAAAATATATTAAAAAATGTGCCAAAACCATATAGACGCCACAGGTTCGATATTTGATAAAAACCTTCGACCTGTAATCAACGAACATACGCACATAGCACTTGAATCCCAAGGGCTAATATTTTTATACGTAATGATGACGGACACGACTGTCAAAAGTAGTGTTCCAATTTTTCAATCCATTTCTGAAAATCATTCTATGGACAATCGCGAGGTGGCTCCATACATGGTTGTCTGATGGTAAACCTCCCAATGAAGTAGTCACGGATGATACTGCAGGGTTACTGGGTGCAGTCATAAAAGTATTTTGTGAACTGAAATCTACCAAGCAATATTTGCAGAATTGTTTCCAATTGTTGGAAAAACATATCACAAAATTACCTGTATGTTACATTCGCCTTGATACCTCGCAATTTTTTATTTTTTCTGATAGCAGCCCCTACACTCCAAAACGTTAATTATCCTTGAATATTTGGTAAGTATTCATAGTTAGATAAAGATAGAATACCATCTGCCCGACATGCGA